>JXSR01S009722.1:41346-53310 GCA_000969725.1 Ophiothrix spiculata
ACAAAGAAAAAATCCTGAATTCAACAAAAATAGAGGGAAATCGGCTCCTCCCCCTTGTGGTAAAGCGGAGTGTGATTGTGTCAAATGTCATGTACCTCATTTTAGATACCATCATTTATGTAATCTAAAGGAAGGTCCAAGTCCTCACAAAAAGAGACAAAGAAAAAATCCTCAATTCAACAAAAATAGAGGGAAATCAGCTCCTCCTCCTTGTGATAAAGCGGTATGTGATTGGTTAAATGTCATGTATCTCATGTTAGATACCATCATTTATGTAATCTTAAGGAAGGTCCAAGTCCTCACAAAAAGAGACAAAGAAAAAATCCTCAATTCAACAAAAAATAAAGGGAAATCGGCTCCTCCTCCTTGTGATAAAGCGGTATGTGATTGGTTAAATGCCATGTACCTCATGTTAGATACCATCATTTATGTAATCTTAAGGAAGGTCCAATTAAGTCCTCACAAAAAGAGACAAAGAAAAAATCCTCAATTCAACAAAAATAGAGGGAAATCGGCTCCTCCTCCTTGTGATAAAGTGGTATGTGATTGGTTAAATGTCATGTACCTCATGTTAGATACCATCATTTGTGTAATCTGAAGGAATGATTTAATACACAAAATTACCCTGAATTTCCTGGACAATATTTTTCATGACATGTTTTCAACAAACTGTATAAGGATGGAAATATATGTGAAACAAAACAATGTAAAATAAAATAAATAGAGCTGTTTTTTAATTACAATTGTTTTTGTCTTTTATTTTCGTGAAATTTTGGATTGAATGGTAGATTTCAAGGGCAATCAAGAGAATACATCTGAACTTGGCCGTCTCATGGAGGACCTGAATGCTTGGAAATCTAGCTTTGCTGATGTCTGATTGATGATGATGATGGTCGACTACGGTCAATATAATTGATTGATTGATTGAAGGGCAAATAGACAGAATACTTTGTCATGTGATGAAGTATTGATAAATCACTTAACTTTTATTGGAAGTGAAAAATACACTGTTAGGTTTTTGTGGACCAAACGTGGAAACACTATTAACACTGGATTTTTAGAATGTGAAAGTTTTGCCAAAATGAAATTTTTTTTCTAAATGATCGTTTAAGTTGAAACCATTGCATAAAGGCAACGGATGTCATCCTATTTTATACAAAACATAAGATGATAAACTGATATGGTTTTATTTGGCCTTATGCAAAACCTTTAATGTGCATTTGACATAGAATTAGAGAAACACCTCATATGTGCATTTTCGGCAACACTGACAAAACGACCTGTACGGTGATATTGACGTTTTAAATAAAATCCAAGACAACTTAAAATAAGTTTGGCATACTTCTTGCGTCACCTCATTTCAACCTAGATTTGATCAAAAACTGTACATAATAGGTCCTTTGTCCTTGTGACCAAAGTTGCATAAGGTTTTTCCTGGTCATCAACAATATGCAAATAATAAAAAGTAGAATTTTATAACAATTGATTATTCAAAGTCAATTAAATACTGCACATACATAAAAATGAAGTGTATAGACCTTTTCAAAATACAATTTTTGGAGAATTTACGAAGCTGATTTTACACTTTCCGGCAATTGCCAACAGAAAAAGTGACTCTTCAACACAATACCAAGAATGTCAAGTTTGCGTTCACGTTAACTAGTTGCGTACAAATTCAAACTTGTAAATAGGGTTAGCGATAACAGGTCACTTTTAGTGTGATCGCTCTGATGTGACTGAAATCTTAAGCTTAATCACCCAATTTCAAATGGAAATTTCACTCTTTGTGTCGGTGAGCATAAGCTACCCTCAAGCAAACGTTGTTCATAATTAGTGCATCTAATAATGTATGGGTCTGGTTCTATTTAGTTTTAACTTTTATTGCACTAAAAATGCGAACGAATTTTCGGAAAATTTTGTTTACAAAAAGGTATATGCTAATGAGCTCGTACGTGATTGCCTGAAAAAACAGCCACATGATCGGCATTCCAAAGATTTCCGAATGGATTTTGAAATTGTCTATTGTAGTAAATACAAATATAAAAGTATCAACAAATACATTTCACTTCTTCTCTGGTATTCTTAGTCTTAACTTTTTCATATTGGTAGAAAAGAATTTGGGTAGTTTAGTGGATATATGGAGATACCTTCCGTCATCGTAGAACTCCGGGATGACTAGCGATTTGGCGTGCAGATGCATGGGAACGGTGCGTGCCTTCTGCTGTGTGATGTCAAGTCTCTCTAGGAAGCTGATTGGAAGTTTCTGTAACAACAAAGTGTTAGGAACGTAAATAAGACAGGACTGAGAGAAAGTCTATATGTGACGTGCTACAGCAAAAGATACCTTAATTGGGAGCTACAAGTGTCTGATTAACAAACTCTTAAAAACTAAAAATCAATATTTTGATCAAATTTACATCTCTGTCAAGTAAATTAGAACAAAATGACCTATGGGTTCAAAGCTTAATTGATGTATTCCAATATAAACATGACCATTAAAAATTGTACCTACCAATCAAGTAGTTTCTGACACGTGACCTAAAAGCCTGTAAACCAGGTCATCGGCTATACGGTACATGTACACATAATTTTAAGGCTTCCCCTATATAAAAGCAAGTGATTCTGGACTAAACCACTTTTATCCTCTGAAAATAATTACAATGTTCTAAAACAGAAAAATAAAGCAAATAGTAATATTCATATTACCACCAGAACATATTACCACCAGATCATCCTCTACATCCGCAGTATCTGAACACCTCAAGACAGAAAAACACCATTTTGACCCCAAAAACGTCAAAGTTCTTGCCAGGGAATCAAAAGACTTTTCAAGGAAAATCTTGGAAGCTATTTACATCAAGCAAAGGAAGCCCGCCCTCAACAGAGACAAGGGGGTGGAACTGGATCCCGTTTGGGATCCGATTTTAACATCATAACTGTATCTGGTAACTTCCGGTCGGAAGTTACGTCACCATCAGCGTTTCCAGAGACGATCAGAAATCATTACATCTCTCATTGCTGACGACGCCAGATGGTATCTGTGCGAAAGGCCTCCAAACGAGGTTAGTAAATTGTGATGCAGAAGTTTCAACCTTCATTTGTATACAAATAGTAATAGTTTCAGAATAAATCTTTAAACATGAACTATCACTATATTTGCTTGCTGCTGGTAAAAATTGTCTTGAGCAGGTGACCTAAAATTGGGCAACTTTTGCCACCATCTGCCTGCGGCAGCTTTATTTGGCTATATTTTGTTTATTCAGAAGAATTTTTAACCTCCAAGACGTGTAAAAGTAATATATCCATTTGGATAACTAATTGGATTATTAACTTCTCTAAATGGATTAAGACATCACTGTATAGATATCAATATCGATTACCACAAACTTCCGTAAGAGCTCGTAAGTAGATAATATTGATTGCTGTCATGTCTAATTAGGTTTCTTTTGTTATATTTCCTCTTCAAAGTACCTAAAATTATAAAATTGGTTGCATTTTGGCCTTAAAATAAATTGGGTTACTTTGGTAGCATCTGCCGCAGATAGAAATTGTAATAGTTGCCGTGGTTTGAGGCTTTGCTCTTGGCAACATTGCTTGAGACCTACCTGCGGAGCTAATCTGTCATAGTGCGAATACTTGTGATCGCCTAGTATAGGACACGCCATTCCTTGCGCTAGATGTACTCGGATTTGGTGCTTTACTCCTGCAAGGAACATGTAAAAAATACCAATAAATTGTCAACAGTTTTCTTTAGGGATTCACTCACAAATTTTGGTCACAAATCAATGCTGGTGTAGTAATACTTCCCTCACCTTGCACCAATCAGTCCAATACTGTGGCAGGTTGAAACCAGGGAAAAAGTATTAATGGTGGCATGTCGTAAGGTGGGCACCTTTTCCATAACAGGGTAAAAATATGCTAAAAACTAATTTTTTGATATATCATAGATCTTGATTAGCTCTAACAGTTAACACCATTTTTAACCATAAAACATTTTTTTTTTTGAGATAATCCTTAATTATTAGTTTAATTAATACACTGTCGTCTATGTAAATCTCAATTTTCAAACACATTTTTCTCAAATTGGACCCAAATTTCTAAAATGGCTGTATTTGTTCAATTATATACAGCATATTTACCAGATTTTCAGGATTTGTTCTAAATGCAATGATGCTTCAAACAAAATGATTCAAAACATTTCATGTTGATGACCTTGTATGTTAATTACATAATCAAGGTCAATGACCTTTTTATGTCGAGAATGCATGGGAAATACAAATTATATCTAGGAAATTATTAGTCAAATTGAAGATTTTTCTGTAAAAAGTTCTTAAGGCACTGCAGATGAAGTCATGTCTCACTTAAAAATGAAAGAACAAGGCCATAGGCCTACTTAATGTCATCAATATTTCAATTTGCTTGATATGATTTATCGGCATTTTTCTTCTTTTTCTTCATCGGCCTTAATACTTTAAACAGAACAGAAAAATCACTCAGCCATTAGTTAAGTTTGATAAATTTAACTTAGAATGCAAGATATTATACCCTTCCATCAAAATTTATGAAAACATAGGAAAGAAACACGGTTATTTGGAACCTTATACAGTAAATTATTCACTACCGCATCCGCCTGCACCGCATCCGCCTGCACCGCCACCCCTGGCACTTTTCATTGTAACTGGTGCCATTTTCAAACAGAAAGAAGTATGATTTCAAATTTCTCTACACTGAAAGAATATTAAATTATGCTTAAAATGAGCTATCAACCATTGCTGTAGGGCAAGGGGTTGTGAAATTGTAATAAAATTTATATCACAAGTTTCAAAAAAGTGTTATTCCACCACCCTTTTGGGGTACCCAACTCATGACATGCCATCTAATGGGAAGTGACTGACCTATTTCAAAAGTGGATCAGTCCATGAACGCCACCATTTTGCCCTTTTTTCCCAATTTGGAATGCCAATCATGTTTTTTGTATTTGCATCTTGGTCAGCAGTGTGATTCTTCTTTTCATGTCTAAGTCTTGTATCGCTTTACCTGTGATGGCTTGCTTTCTTAGCTAAATTTAGCTACTTTTTATCTGACGACTTCATCTGTCAGCGGTACCCTTCTATTCAGGTCTAAGTCTTGTGTTGCCTCCATGTGATGGCTTCCAGTTCCACAAGAGCTCCATTCTTAGCCGAATCTAGTACTTTTGTATTTGGAGACTGCATCTTTTAGCAGTGGCCTTCCTTTCATGTTGAAGTCTTTTGTTACCTACCTCTGATGGCTTCCAGTTTCACAATAGCTCCTTTTTTGTCAATAGCACCCAAGAGACATTCTCTCAAGATATTCACTCTGACCTATAACAGTCAAATTGTCACTCACAATGCTTGAATATTGGGTAAATCGATGTTGCCATCAATTCAAATATTGCTAACATCAATTTAACAAATTTTCAAGCATTGTCAGCAATATTTTTTTGGAGAATATGTAAGAGTGAATATCATGAGCGAATGTCTGTCCGGTGAGTGAATGTCTTTGAATGTCAAGTCTTACCTGTAATGGCTTTCAGCTCCTTTCTTAGCTGAATCCAGTACTTTATATGTTGCTGGTGCCCTTTTTCTTTTCACGTTCAATTCTTGTGTTGCTTACCTGTGATGGCTTCCAGTTCCACAAGAGCTCCTTTCTTAGCCGAGTCCAGCACTTTATATTTGGTGACCGCATCTGTCGCTGGTGCCCTTCTTCTTTTCATTTCAGGATACATACTGGATAAGTCTGGTTTCACTACCATTCTGTAACTACCGGCAATTTCTGAAATGTAGAAAATATTCTGCAGATCAGAATGAGAACAGCGCACTGGGTGATCCAAAATTAGAAAATATTGAAGATATGTGGCTGTCCATAGCAAATGAGTCGTAAATGCAACAAACTTCATTTTGCGCTACAGGTGAAAATGCATGTCAGGGTCGTAGTTTACCGAAATTGATTTTCTGATCTACCTTGTGCTTACTTCAAACCACCAGCAAAGTTTCACTTCAAGAAAATGATCGGAAATATGAAAAATATCTGTGTAAGGCAAAAACAAAAAAACGAGTTTGTTTCCTGTGCACATTTTGTTTTGGCGTCATATATTTGCGCATTTCATTTTTTTATTTGATATTTCAGAAAACGAAAATCAAAACAGCCAATTTGATAAAAAGAACGGGGAAAATTGCTAACTTGTTACTAAAGAAGCGTTTTCTTTTCAACAAAAACTTGAAACCGGACAGGTTTCTTACTGAAAAAATCATCACCCATGCGGATTTTCAATCAAAATTTGCCTAAGCACATCTTGAAACAATACAAAAAAATGAAAACAAAATAAAATAAAAAAACGCATTTCCCATTTAGGTTTTTTGACCACCTACAGGAAACAAACTTGGGGGTTTTTTTTGCCTAATTTGAGGAAAATCAACAGAAGCACATGGAATAGTTTCAATATTCCTGCACGCTGCGGCATCTCTACAGCTCACGAACACGTCCGGTCTCCGTATGGACACCGTCCAGACACGGGTTGGTCACCGTCCGATTGGTGTCCACTGAAATCGTAACCTCGCCAAGGTTATGTGACCAAGGTATCCAGGATGATTACATAATAAATTTCAAAAAGTTCCTTGCTCCATTTCGTCTAGTTGATCTCTCTGATACCCCATCGTAAAACTCTAGTGTAAAAGTATTGAAATTATTCCATGCGCTTGAAAAAAATATCTTACCAGCCTCAGTCATGGGCATATCGATGATGCCACTAGGGGGATCTGGCACACCAACAGTCAACACCCAGTACTTCTTGACAATCTTACGATGCCTAAACAAAGCCTGTAGTCTCCGCAGCATGACTTCTGTTTTAGCCAATAGCATCACACCTGTAGTCTCCTTGTCCAGTCTGTGTACAAGATGCAGCGTTGAGTCATCATCAGCTTTATGTGATAGATTTCTAGCAAGGAGGGGTAAGAGACTATCGATATTATGGCTTACACCTGGTCCACCTTTAAAAAAAAAGGGGGGAGAAAAGGAAAAAAAATCAACCAATAAAATAAAAAGCACTCTTTTAGTTTGTTTAAGTTCTCAGAATAAGAATCAAATATAAATGGTACTCAACTCAGAAAATTTTCAACTCCTTTCATATGGTGTCCTTGTTCATGGAGTCTTGTCCCATATAATCCAAATAAGCCACCTGGTGGTTTTGTCAGATTCCTGGTCTATGATCTTTGACTCATCCCACCCTATCACATGATTATTCTTAGACTTGCTGCAAGTCTTTGAATAACAACTTTCACTGTTGTCCTTTTTTATTATCATAGTCTAAAAAGTTTGGTAAAAACACTGTCAAAAGCTATCTATTTTTCTTTGTGCATTTATCCTTTTCCTCACTTCTTCTAACTTTAGTTTTTGAACGAAAAATGTACACATCCCATATATAGGCCTATGACTATATGTCTGATTGTCCAGTCTAGATTTAGAATTATAACATTGAATGGTCATTGCTCCTGAGAAAAAAATGTGTCACAGATAGGCCTACAACATTCATAAATTACATATGTTCTATTTTTGTTTCTTGTTTTCATAGATCATATTCCCACTATATGCTATGCCCAACCCAAGTATCACAAGATTAAAAACACACGTGTTTATACCCCAAAGCAAGTTGGCCAATGTCACCATCTGGATTTCAAAGACTTGCTACATGGCTAATTGATTGCATAATCAGGAAGTGCAGTGACCAAGCATCTATTCCATTTCGAAAATAGGAGTAATGTTTTTAAGTGTAGAAAACTTCAACAGTTTTCTCTCAGAAGTATTGAGGAGATAAAGGAATAATTTAAGAATTCTCTTATTTAGGATAACAATTTTAACATGACACTTTGGATCAATTTATTTAATACTTCAGTTGTTGATACTTTCCTCTGAGATCTGGTGTAATTCTTTGCACTTATTTTTCCGGGTTTCAATTTTATGTTCAGAGAGTCTAGTTTTAAAAAGGTGGCCTGTTTCACCAATATACGATTTTGAGCAGTTCTGCCAGCTTCTAGAAACACCTCAGACTAGAGTGACCAAGGCTCCTTAAAAAGGAGTTGAACATTTTCTGAATGAGTAACATTTATATTGGATTCGTATTCTGAGAACTTTAACAAACTAAATGACTTTTTTGAACAATTATGATGAATCTAATACAAGGATAAAAAGCACTCGTTTTGGGTATTGATTTTTATTGATAATGCACTGTACTCCTTTAGACGAAAGGAGTACCAAAACAAGTAGTAAAAGGGGACTAAAAGGAGGGAGTACCAAAACAAGTGCTTTTAAAAAACGATTGCCAGCTCCAAAAGGAGTCATTTGCACCTTTAATGAAAGAATCAGAACTTTTTTAAAAAATCTGAAACTGAAAGCAAGAGAAATCAGAGCAAGACATGGATTGGGAAATCTTGTCTCAAAACTGCTGATAATTTTTAATTTTGAGAAATTTGGAAAAAGTCAATGTGGGAAGCATGTATGTCTCAAAACTTGAGAATAATTCTGAAAACTTGGTTTTACTTTTCAGTGTTGAACATCAATTGAAATTAATTTCTTACCTTCAAAAAAAAAAGAATTAAAATCTGTGCACTTAAGGAAACAACTAAAGAAAAATGTGTTCCCCTATCAAATATCTTAATCATAAAATTTATACATACCATGACTTGGAAGCCCATAGGGTTTATCAATGGCAACAATATCATCTATAAAACAAAAGCAAGAGAAAAAAATTACAAATGTTAAATATCATCCTATATATGCTTAGTTGTATGTAGTCAAGAAAATGTTTTGTGTACAAATAAAAAATAGAAAACATCTGCCTTTTTTCAAGCTCCATGACTTGCATGTGCAAAGACAAAAATGATGCAACGATAGAGAACTTTGTAAGTGTATGTGTTTTTGGCCTTTAACTGAAGGTCACCCTTCCTTATAAACATCAGTGCTGTTATCGATAGGCTTTTTCAGTATCGATATGTCGAGAGGAAAACATCCAACATGTCGACAACATTATCGATACTCACACGCTTTGATATGAGGGCTTGAGCTACCAGTAACCACTGCTTAACAGGGAAAACTATACATCCATCATGTGTCATAATCCAGGCTCACGGATGTATTGTATTATCTAACTTCTGTGCATAACGCACTATGCGTAAAACGCATAAAGTAAAACACGCAACGCAAATGCCCGGGCAACGCACGCGGGACTAATAACAAGGAGAGGCAGAACGGCGGAGACGGGGATTGAAGGCGGCAGGGGAAGATCTAAGTCCCCTCATCGGGAAATAAGTTATTCAAGATTCCACGACAAAGTGGAGAGAAAGATATGGGCTGTGAATAGCCATAGCAGTGTTAATATGGCATAATTGCTAAACCTGATAACTTGATACTAGTAGTTATCCGAATCAGCGGACTATAATCGCTGTTAAATGTTGCCGGTCCACTTTGGACGTATTGAACATTTGTGAAGCAACAATCTACAGTTATCAAAATTACCAAGGAACAAAGGTAATTTTGTTTTTGGTTTCTGGCAGTTGGACATGAAGAAACATCAATGTTATTTAGCTGTGTTATCATTGGAAATTGGATCTGCAAAGCTACCGGTGAACATTCTGTTACATGGATAACTGCACAGTTAAGTTTGACTTTAGTCACATAGAGCTCTATGTCTGCGGGGCACAATATGCGTTGCAATTAATATTATTTGATTAAAATGTTTTATGAATTCTATAAATTTGTTATTTGTTTAGATTGTTTTATATCCATGAACCTGGTTTTGACATCATGCATAGTACGAAAATAAAAATTGGTACCGTATGGTATGAACATCGACAAATTTGCAATTTGATTAAGTCTTTATTGTTGAAAGTCATGGGGAAACGATCGAGTCACCACATTTGAAACATACTTTCGATGATGCGGTTGTCATATTATCACTGAACCGTGTCTCTCGATCGTCGCCGAGAAAGCTTTGCATGCATTGAAAGTGCACGTTGGATATTGTTTAGTATCGATACCATTTTATGTATCGACGTGTCGATTGATAATCAATACTTCTGACAATCGACACTTCCGACAATCCGAAGTTGAATCGATAACAGCACCAATACACATCAGCATTAGGCCTTGTATACATAGGCTGTTCCCCTGTGGCATGTGCTCTTGTTAGATGTTCCATTGTCCCCAATTGTCACTCGCCATAAACCTTTGTTTTGCTCAATGGCTGTATCAGTGATCTTGTGAACGGCAGATGCTCCATGTGTTTGGTGCATGACAAGGCCTAAAAAGTTGTTGACTTGCTCTTTAATGGTGAAATTGATGGTCGGTTGATTGGATCTTTTTTTTATTTTTTTTCTTGAAAATGGACACCAAAAAACTGAACAAAAGAGATAAAATTAATTTTTTCATCATTATGCAAATATATAACATTCTGTCAATATTGTTATAAATTCAACCCAAATATCATGATATTTTTACCAAATGCGCACTGATGAGTTAGGCAAAAGTTCAAAAAAAAAAAATGAATAAAAAAAGCGACCCTAAATTTTGCAAAAGGCAAGTCAAGAATTTATTTTTAGGCCCAATTGGAGACATTGGAACAAGGGCTTGCATGGATACAAGGCCTTAAAAACCTATGTCAGTCATAGTTTCAGATAACTCTGAACAACAAATAAGTTATCGGTCCCTATGTCATTTCTTAGAAACTTGGAAAAAGTGCAAAAAACATGCTGCAGTCCTGCCAAAAAACAAAAACAGCTGCCAAATTTTCATAAATTTAACATTTAATTAGTCATTGAGGCTGCAATCACATAGAACTATACTAATCGGGTATAAATGGTGCACAATTTCACTTCCAGGGCATGTGTATAGATTCAATTGAACACGTTAATCTGGTACTACCGGGTCACATAAGAAAAGCCGTATCTATAGCTCACTGCATGTGCTTAGATATAAAATACAGCCATCGAATAGCGTATACTGGGTTATTTGTGTAACTGGGTTATTTTTTTGTTCAATTTACCTTGGCAGTACACCTATGTGTTTAGGTAATACAATTTTTTTTAACCATCTGTGCAACTTTTAATTTGCACATTGAGCAAGATGAATACTCCGAGGGGGGGGGGGTACTCAAAAAAACTTTTGTAGGTATGTGAGATCTGCGATATCCAACATAGGGTCTTGCGGAGCAGATTTTTGGTCAAAAATAGGGTCTATGGAACTGTTTTTTTCCCAAAATGAGGTCTCAAGAACGGCTTTTTCCCATAAAAATATGACTATTTGAGCTGAAACCTACTCAAAATTAGTTTGAAAACATAGTAAAACACACTTTTCAGTCATTTTCTTTGAAAATGGGGCTTTGCAACTGAAGCAATCTAAAAAACAAAACATCTTGGGGAGCGGAAGAGGAGGTCTTGAGGGTGGCAAATACCCGTACCTTCTGTCAAGGTAAGTACCCCCCTCCCCTCGGGATGGATAAACAAACTTCTACCTTTATTGTAAATGACACATTTCTTAAGAATATTAGCCACAGTGGACGGCTGTAATTTGCTCAAGTCTTGCACCTGATGTTTCAATGTTTTCGTTGGTTGTGGATGTCGTTTAGTTGGGTCACTGCCAATTCTAGCACCAGAACCTGAAACAAAGCAATAACAAAATATCATTTGGAATGTGAAGAGATATTCCAACATCATCAGCAGTCCATCATTATACACCCAGGCGGTGGCGACCGTGATTTACTAAAAACTACTAGATTTAGGGACTGCATGATACGATTTCGCAAATTTAGGATACATTTTACATGTCTTTCTATTGGTGCAATAATATTGAAAATATTACAAAAATCATATTTTTACCTCTATTCAAGTGCTCCTATAGTGATGCACTTTATCATATTATTCTAAATCCGCTGGGGTTCATGCCTGAACCCCATTC
>JXSR01S009723.1:4748-28488 GCA_000969725.1 Ophiothrix spiculata
ACATATCTGCTCTACTTTTTGCTCACTTTCATTCACATTAAGTGTTTGCTCTACTGTTAGTTCATTGCAGATGTCACATGCGGTACTGTCGCCATAAAGTCGTTTGTCAATCAAAAACTCCCATTGAAACCTCAAGATATTTTCAACAACTAAATGTCTCTATATTTCCCCGATGATATTCTTCCTATGAATGTTTAAATGTGTTATTTGTTAGACAGATTTATATAACTGCTCCGTCCAATATATTGTTGCTTGGAAGTTACCTTTTGGCTGTGGCAATGGCTAGGTTTTTTTCGCCCAATGTATGAGGAAATTAATCAAACGTGGAAATTGAGTTGACAGGTAATGCTTGTTACGAACCTCATCAACAAAGATTTTATCACAACAAAATATGAATGTCTTGTTGCATAAGTGATCTATGGCGTAAATGAAACATGGCAATCTGGCAGAGCTCGGTTTAAGGGTTTTTTGCTGTCACATTTCGACGTACATGTACGTAGTTTTGTGTCATACGTGGATGTTATTTGCAAGATCGTTCGAAGTACGTTCAATCTGTTATCCGTGCAGAGGTGTCTGTTAGGCATCACGTGCTAAATCGAAAGGTACACGTTTGACTATATTTTGTTTTTGATTATTGACCATTAAATGTTGAAGTTACAATGAAAAAGGAATAATTTCAAACTAATTGTTTCTGTAATTTTATTTTACATGTATGATATGCCTTAACTTTTATTGCCACGATATGGCGCGTCATATGATCACTTAAAAAAAATGACCATTGGCCAAACTTTGACCGTTGATAGGCTAATTTGTTGACTTGTAACTTAGCCCTAGTCCTGGGCACTCAAATTCAAAAGTGACATATATGTGCAGACCTCAGTAGCAAATCAAGGGGCATTCTGTGTAGGTTTTCGGTCAAAACGGGGGATTATTCAGTGTGAGAATCACAAAATGCAGGTCATTGAGTGTGAAAATTGATAATATGTTATACAATCTATACTTCACAGAAAATATTATTATCTGTGTAAAAATGAGTCACTACAGGGACAAAATGACTCATTTTAGCAAGTTTTGAGTCAATATTATTCTCTGTGTACGTATAACGATTTCAAGCAGAAATTCAGGTACTTAAACAAAGATTTATGTTTTTTCGTTAGTGTTTAGGCCTTTTTTGAAGTAGGCAAGAATTAGAGACACTAGGCCCAGGGCAGAAAATAGAGGGTCATTAAAAAAGGGGGTTTATGTGTCTGCAGTCGCTATCCACCGACATAAGGGAGTGCCCCCAGGCCTTAAGGCTTAAACATATACTGTATATATATAGCAGTCAAGTTAGCTCAATCGGTAAAGCGCTCGCTTGCGATGCGGAAGGTCCCGGGTTCGAACCCCGCCGGTGCCAAGAGTGTGTTTGAAATTCGCTTGGACAAGGAACTAACTGCTAATTGTCTCGTGGAAACCCGTACGAAACTCGGGGAGCTGATTCGTGCAGCGATGGTGCGTATGTGGGCTGATCGAGGTTCAGCGCCCCTAGAGGTTGTCGCAGAACCTGAAATGAAGCCTGGTGTGGAATGGAACTTAATTGGTTTTGACTCCGTCGACCAGGATAAACATCATCTTAAATTGCACTTAACCTATTTTTTGTTGAACATGGTTAGCCGAAAAGATTTTTTTTTAAGTTAGACAGTGAGAAAGTGGGACAGGCCAGGGAGTCAAAAGGTTATAATATACTATTTCCATTGATTAAGACACATGATATTTCCTGATATTGTGAACACTTTTTGCATAGTCTAGTAGATCTATCATTTAATGATCTCTCAAGAGCATGGCAGAAACTATGATGAGGTCAGTACAGGTGGCCTGGTTTTCGCTTATATATAGGGTAAATATCCTCCATCTGCCCAGGAAAATGTGAATTCTAGCTATTTTTTAATCATGAAAAGATAAATAGTTTCCATTGCATTTGTGGGGACTCGAACTGGATTATGGCAGGGGTTAGTCATGCATTACGAAGCGAGGGATCTACCGCTGAGCTGTCCAGGCAGAGTTGAGATCGTGAACTTAAATCTAAAACATACATATTAGAATGCCTTATTTTTCTTTTGTTTACATAAAAAAGCATTTTTTGCCTCATGGAATGCTCAATTTGTAAGTAAATTATGCGATTGCGAATACTTGACAAAATGTAGATAATGTAGATAATAATAATAATGATAATAACAAGGCGTTGCTTATATAGAGCCTTAAAAACACCACAAAGCGCTTCACAAGTAACTTAAAACTACAACATAAAAAGTACAATATCAAAAACAAACTAATAACAATCTTAAGACTACAACTACCCAGAATATATTAAAACACATGTTAAAAACACTGATTAAAAAGTCCAGAGCACTGCAAAACATGAAAGCATGCGTGTACTGTCACACACGAAGCCACTGAAGAAGTGGAGCAAGAAGCAAAGAATAGCAAACCATAACTGAAACGAGAGCACGAGATACTTAAAACAGGCAATTCACAGTTCAAACAGTGCGATCTCAGAGTCGTAATTCACGTCCGGTTTTTCAGGCAAAACAACGCGGGTTTGTTACATTATCATTCAAAATCAACACCACATATTTGTAAAATATTATTTGTGATTCAATAAAAAGTATCAAGCCTACAATCTGTCATAATTTGAAATCATTCGAGTTGTTCGAACATCATGAAATTATGAGGTTTCGGCGACAATGGCGTCAAGTAGTCTATTGACGTCATTTCGACCTTGATAATGGACGTGTAATCACAAGTAAATATTCATGTATAAACTAAAGACTCTATTCCAACGGCCTAAAAATTGTGATATTCTGATATGTGTAAACAGGTAAAAACTTGCAGTAAAAATGACGTTCAGCCGAGCGAGACGATTTAGAGACTGTAGCCTTAAGCAGCGAAATGCATATTATTCTGTACACTTTATTGTCGTATCTATTTGCCTATGTCTCTGGCCTTGCGTCACAAATAGGTCCCTTAAATATCATGGATCTGTTACATATGAACGCATGTCTCTGTTCTTTTCCAGTTATGTTCAGTGCTAATTTTCTATAATTCTGTACTTCAATTTGGTCTCAAATCATTACATCACAAATGTATCAATTATAAATGTATTGCTTTAAATTCTACGAATAGATATATTTCAAAGTAGGATTCTTTGAGTGTTAAACATGTCTGTTTAAGGCTATCACACAATTAGAACATTTAGTAATGATAATACCTGTTTCTAAAATCCCATGTCTGGTTTTGCGGCCCTCTTTGATTCTTTTACAAAAATTAAAATAAGTGCAAATATGAACTTATAATCAGTGATATGTCATAATCGTTTCAACACATGTATGTATGTATGTTAAACAAAATGAATGAAATATTTCTATAATTGATGCTATCGAATTCAATATGGCCGCCAATACCAACAAAATATCAAATGATAACTAAAGTTAACCGAAACAGTTGTTTTACCAAATATCACCATCAAATGATATATTTTGAATAGAACAAGTGCAATACTTCCGAACGTCGTCCACATCGACCGATTCCACCATCGGTCGATACCATCTCGAAATCGGTCGAGATGGTACGGGTCGACTTGGAAATCGGTTGAAGTAAGTAACCCCCATGCTGATCCAGAAGAATTACTGATGTTAATAGTATAATTCAAATTACTATAGACACATAATACATTAACATTTTGGGTGCATCTGAGTCGTGTATTTTGAAATTAAGATTTCCAGCAGAACGTTTAACCTCTTCTTAGAAAATCAAGTACTGAAAAACATTAAATATAAATGACCATATTTTCACCAAATTAGGGTAATTTTGTTTGAACGAGGCTTTTGAGATTCACATAAACCGCGCTTGATCTCAAATTCATTCAGATAGCCAGAGAAGAATCAGAAAAACAAATAACTCGCACTGTGTCATGTCCAATCGTCTCCCTGCAGTCTCATAATACCTGGCTTGTACCTTCTTCGGTGTAACTCTAGGGCAAGGTGAATGAAATCATTATATTATAATTGGTTTTGACTCCGTCGATTTTATCTTATGACCAGGATGAACATCATCTTTAATTGCCCTTAACCTATTTTTTAATTCCAATACAGCACGATATCACGAAACATATTTTCAAATATTTCGACCAAGATGCCTTATCAATATCAGTTATTGGTTTTAGTTTGAAATTGTAAATTATCGACTGACTATTTTTCATGTGGTATTCTATCGCGTTTTTCTTTTCTTTGTCCCTTTCATGCAATGTTCTTGAGTGACTTTTTTTTATTTATCTTTTGTCAATATCTGTTTTCAATTAAAAACTTAAATAATGGTTAAAAAGAAGGTTTTTTACAAAACCCCATACCATAATCAAAACAAAGAAGAAAACTCCAAAATTAAAAAGAACTTTCTTACAAATTAATTTTATCTAGAAATTAAACTGTTGCAATGGCTATTTTTTCTAGGATTTCCAGATGTTCATTTTCTTTCTTTCTATTTTCCCAAAACTATTACGTGTTTGATAATATTTGCCACAAAAGTATTTCAAATCGATTTGTATGCTTCTTTCACATTAATGATTAAAAATGATTGAATACATACATTAACGATGTTACGCAAGCAAAACACCCGAGACTATTAGGAATAGTAAAAATTGATCATTTAAGTGTGAATTTGATTTATATGAATTGAATATTACCAAAATCTAGCACTTTTGGGTTTTCTTTTTTAAGATAATACACCATCGTGTTCTTCTCCTGTGAACGTTTTTGTCTATATATTGTTTTTCTTTGATGTCAAGTAACATACAAAAAAAGTTTGGAAAACAAAATAGGAAAATGGTCTGAGTATTTGGTAATTGTTATGGTTCAAAATTTTAGCAAATGTTAATAAGAGATACAAATGGGTTTGCATGGACTTTTAGAAACTTTTTACGGTATTAATATTTAAATTGCGATTTTTTTTTTTGACGTAATTAAATTGTAATCTAACGGAATTTATACCGGCAATTGGTACTTATATACTGTTAAACCGGAATTATTTCGAACAGTGTATGAATTGCGATTTTTTAAACCTAGACACTAGCTTAGTTCAAATGTTTTGTTAACACACAACGATGCAGTTTGTAAGCTTTTTAAAAATATTTTGTTAATCCATTAGTTATTCTATTCTCTGCAATCGATAAGTTTAGATAATCCCCACTGTATTAATTCCTTAGTGTTTACCAGAGCGAAAGCGAAGACAAATAGCTCTGGCTACATCTCGCTTTCAGACAATAGACTATCATCTTCTTTGATTGACAGGTATCTTTTGTGCGGTAAGATTAATTGAATGCTTCTTTTGTCAATTACAACTATGATTACTATTGTAAAATAAAACCTTTGTCTTTTGAAATAAAACTGTCTGAATGAATGAATGAATGAATGAATGAATGAATGAATGAATGAATGAATGAATGAGATAAATTACGAAGCATCTGAACAGATGTAGCGTTTTATTGTTGTCACGAAAAACAAGTATCCAACACGCTCAATCACGTCGATATCTCATCAACTAAAACAAACGTGTAGGAGAAAGGCCGTATTATTTCAAAATAACGTGATTCAGATGAAACACAGATACTAAAGTATTTTGCTGATATGTATTGTAATATCGAATGTACGTCGATAATTTATTAGTACTGTCACATTGGGAGTATTTTATTTGTTCTATTTAGAATATAACGTTTGAATTTGCCCAATACACATCAATTTTAGTTTTCTCATTTCATCTGTTAGAACATTTTCCAAGCTTGAAAATGACACCTTACTTGTTGAAATTGATCAAGGCGATCACATTTTACAACAGAAAATCTACAAGAAATTCTTATTTTTTTTTTGCTGTCTATTTCCATCAGTTTCTCGAAAAGTGTTCTGTCACAAAGTCCCCTTTTTCGGGGTGAGTCATCACATATGATCCAAGTTGACCCATGTTTCACAGATGTTTATTTTTTCTTTAGAAATGAATTTTGCAACATGTAGCTTTTTGGCCGTCATTTTAAAACGATTAGTCCAATTTTCATTTTTTTTAACTGTGTTTTGTTTTTTGGAGATATCTATGACCAGAGTTTTCCCCCCCAAAAAACGCTTTTCTTATGTTAGATTAATTTAGACCCCCTTCGCCTTGTCAATAATTTTTTTAAATTAATGATCATTATTGTTAATTTGTTTTGTTTGTTTGTATTCTGTTGTTGGTGTTGTTGTTTTTCAGCAAGGATTGCAATCGTCTTCTTCTGCTAGTCGAAGCATACGTGTACATCAATATCACTTTGTTGGTGAATGGCTAGTGAATATTCGTCTTTGTCTACAAACCATGATGATGCTGCCTCCTGGTTACATACTTTTTTCTTGAGAATAAGGGTTTGTCCAGAATAAAGAAATATGAGTATAACAGTATAATACTCAATGAGTAATAATTACTCATTGAGTATTACTTATTGAGTAATGGATGCATGACATGATTTTACATTTTTTTATAACAAGCTCAACATATCGTGTCCCTTGCCGAATTTCCCGCCACATTTATCAAATTAAAATATTCATTTATACTTCATGCAATTCATAAATAGGCAATAAAATCATCCCATATTATGTGTATAAAAATCCATTGAAAGATTTGTCGAATTAAATCAACAATACAGCATTATGCATTCTTGCGGCATGTAGGAGTATGGTGAAATTCTATTAGTGAATTCACTTATATCTCAAGTGTTCTTTTTTGGGAAGTTGTGCCTTTTTGTATTATTTCTATGATGCAATATTTGTCCAGCCCTGGAAATTCATTTTCTTTTTCGCAAGAAAACGTTAACAATCAAAGTAGTTAATTAATTAACCCCAAATGCAGGAGCTAAAACTCTCCGGAAATACATTCGAGCTTTATTTCAGACGATTATCAAAAGCTATTTCGAGGTCCCAAAACCACTCGATTTAACTATTTTTGACAATTTTGTAGATTTGATCTATTTCTAAGGTTATTTGCTTTTAAAAACTAGTGCTTTTATCATTTTTCCGAGGTTTTAAAGAAACCCTTGTCAGAGGATTTTAAAAAATGACAAAATAGGACCGTCACGTCCCATACCTTGATATGTAAGTACCAACCAAAGATGTGCATGTAATGTATTTTGCAAAAATGTATTCAATGCAAATTAGTTACCGCAATTCTTTATGATAGTATTTTTCAATGTCTTCAATGACGACTCTTCATATACTGTCTGGTGATTCTCAGCGATAAATGTCTTGATACTTGCCCTATTCCTAAGGTCTTTAGTAAATCGCATCCTCTGAGAAACATTAATAACCTGAAGATATTTTTAGCATGCTAAATGTACAGCATAACAAAGACTAGTCTGGCCAGTGTGTCGTGGTATTAAAAAAACAACCTCTGAAGAGCCTTATCAAAGACCTTTAATAAAGAGCAAACTAATGGTTGCCGTAGTTTTCCTTTCCCCCGAGGTTTTCTTTACAGCTTTAACTCTCGTCTTCCTAAGGGGGGGGGGGGGGGGGGTAAAAAAACGCAAAACAAAGCGATCCTGAGCATTTAGGTAATTTTTAGGGGGGAAATCGGAGGTACCACCAAAGGTGGGGTTATGGTAGGCCGTCAAAGTCGGCGGGTAGGGGGTGGGGGGTGTTTGCCACCTCAAAAATGTTAAATCGCCATTTTGAAAAACATCTGCATGCTATGGACTTGAAACTTACAGGACATGTTAGAATTGTTGATTCCTTTATTTATTAGCAAAACACCCGACGAAAATTTGACATTTAGAGCTTTTATATCGATTTTTTGAAAAAGTGGCCATTTAGTCAAAATTCGATTTTTTCGGTCTGGAAATACTTTGTGGCCGATTTTCATGATCTTGGTATCAGTGGAAAGAGGAAACTCTATCCTATTCTATAGTACCAAACAATATAACTTTGGGGGTCCCAATTTCAAAATCACAGGGAGGTGGTAATGTGTTATTGGTTTGTTCGAATGACATGACTATGTCGTACAATGATTTTATAATTTGTATTTGTGCCTGTAGTAGTGCAATGACTCATACAGTATTGTTCTTATATAAAACGAAATATGACAAAAATGAGATTCGGTTATTTTTTTGATTTGTTGTCCAAACACGGCAATTTGGTTTGTGAAAGAGTGTACCAAATTTCGAAATATATGACGTTGATACTTCTTTTGAGGTATCTATAACCTGAGTTTCAATCTGAAACTTCTAGAAAGCGCTTTTGGATGTTGGTCCATATCAACGCTTAAGCTGGCAATCACTTTTTTTTGTAAATAGGTGTGTGTGTGTGTTGTTGTTTTGTTTGTTTGTATTGTTTTCCGTTTTCGATCTTGAACTTTAATTAATCGAGATATGCACATCAAAATCACTATAGCCAGTAGAGAACTGCATACCATGGCAATACTAACTCGGTGGTTGCAGATTGTTTCTCTTTAGGTAAACCTTTTGTGCGGAGTAAAGGAACAAGATTCAGGGGTGCATAAAACGACTTTTAATACAAACGTTTTTGATAAGAAGCTAAATATATCAGTCGAATAAAAGTCTTGCCGTGCCAAATTTTATAACATCGGATGTCCATAGCCTGGTAGTTCATGACGTCAATTATGTCACTAATAAAAAGGCAATGAAACCTTATCCCATGTCTATGCATACAACGTCAAAGAAAAGATTATCAGCAGCAATAATACTACCATTACATAGAACTCAATGCATTGCTGTGCCATGTAGTACTATGGAGAAATTCTATTAGTACATAACAAGTGTTCTTGTTATCGGAAATTGTGCCTGTTTGAATTGCTTCGGCAATATTTGTCTATGTCCGGACTTGGAAATTCAGTTCAAACTTTTTGTAGTGGGTAAGGAGACAATGATTGGAAAGCGAGTTCAAAAGCTGAAACTCCTCGCAAAATATATTATGGCTTTATTTTAATCTCACAAGAGTGACTTGAGAAGACAATGTTTTAAGGAAAAATAGTGATAAAACCATTTTTTTAAATTAATAATTATTATTGTCAATTTCGGGTATTTTTTTGTTTGTTTGTATTTTGTTGTTGTTTTCTGTTGTTGGTGTTTTTGTGTTTCAACAACGATTGCAATCTTCTTCTTCTTCTGCCAGTCGAAGCATACATGTACATCTACATCACTTTATGTGATGGCTCACACCGAAAGGGGGGACTTTGAAGATGATATCAATTTTTATTTTATCACTTCAACTGTTAGAGCATTGTCTAAGCTTTAAAATGACACCTTTCTTGTTGAAATTGGTCAAGGCAGTCATATTTTACAACAGAAAATCTGCCGAAAATTCGTATTATTCTCTTTGTTTTTTGCTGCCTATTTTCATCAGTTTCTCGAAAAGTGTTCGGTCGCAAAGTCCCCCTTTTCGGTGTGAGTCATCACATATATTATGTTGTTGAATGGCTAGTGAATATTTCTCTTCGTTTGTTTGCAAACCCTGATAGTGATGCCTATTGGTTACAGACTGGTGTTTTTTTCTTGAGAATACGGGTTTGTCCAGAATAAAAGAACATGAGTATTACTCATTGAGTAATGGATGCATGACATAATTTTACATTTTTTTTATTACAAGCTCAACATATCGTGTCCCTTGCCGAATTTTCCGCCGAATTTATCAAATTAAAATATTCATTTATACTTCATGCAATTCATAAAAGGGCAATAAAATCATCCCATATACAGACTTGACATTAAATATGGAATATACCTTTTCTGTTGGTTTCCATCTTGAATAACCCGCCATATCTCGGTATGTACCAATTTCAGAGACTTGTGCTTTCTCGTGTTCGTAAATAAACTTATAAACTTCAAATCAAAGGTACTTTAAAGTTCATTGATGGGACACAGAGACGATGGGAAACTTGAAGGCGCAAATAAGTCTGCAAATTAGGTCCAAAGCTGTGCACAGTAATATTAAACAGAGGAAACTGAATTTTCCATATTTCCTTTCGTACGTTACCTAGAGATGTGAAACATTACAGGGTTGATTAACACAATGTTAGTGATAATTTCTGATCAATCAATATTTCCTCTGTCATCATTGAGAAACGTACGACGTCATTACTCTCCATGGCATGCTCTCCATTGGTGATTGGAGAGTTCTTTGGGGTATCTCAGCCAAAGCACCAAACACAGCCCAACAAAACTCCTTCACCTCGATTGATTAATATAATATGCTGTTAATCCAAGGTGTTTCTTAACCCAGATCTTCTCAATGGGATAAATATCCAAAGATCTTACCGGTCAAGGCAAGAACTCAACACGTGGATCTTCCAGGAAAGTCCAGACTGTACGAGCACGACGGACGTGAGTGGTGTCATAGTGGAGCACAAAATTGTTTACAAAGATGCCTCTAGCCAATGACACTATCAAGGCTTCTAGAATGTATCTGTACTGGGGCTGATGGAGGCTGCCTTTCGGGGTGATCAAGGCCGATTTTCCACCTGCATGTGAAAACCCCAGAAGACAATGTTACCTTCTTCTGAATGAATGGTTAATAGCATGTGCGCTTCAGGATAACCCTATTCTAAAAACTTCTACTCCGATGCGTCCATCTTGGAAGTATATTTCAAATTTAGCCTTAGCACCGAAGACAACGTTATCTCATTGATGGGACACAAAAATGGAAAAGATCTGTGGTTCAGTCGAAGCGCGTTGTGAAAAATTTTTAGTCTAGATATGTTTCTCCAGAGGTTTTCTAACATGATCGCCAGTTTGAATCAAGCGAGAAAACACAAATGTTCTTAATACGACCTTATTTTATGAAAGATCATGGTGTTGGATACTTGCCATTTTTGGTAAGATCTTCAGATATGAACTATATCGAGGACTTCTCGGCTGAAGTAACACATCGATGAACAACAAGTTGCATCAAACAACCAATGTACAGGAATTACTTTAGGCTGTGCTTGATATTTAGGCTGCGATACCCGTCAAAACTCTCCAATCACGATTGGAATGTCCGCATGGAGAGTCCAGGCCCTCTACGCTTCTTATGGATGACATAGCAAAAAGTGACTGGTCGTAATTTATAACCAACAATATGTAAAATAACCCTGTGAAATTTTAAGTGTCGAAGTAAGCATTGAAGAAACTATAGCGAGTTTAATTTCCTTAATTCCGTATTATTGAAACGAGTTTGAACCCAATTTCAAGAGGTCAGGTTCCACATTGTCTCTGTATCACCTAAATATGCACAAAAAAGGTCTTGGTTTAAAGTTTACATGTATAGTTACAAATATAAAGAAACACACCTTCCTTGAGTTGTCATATACTGAGATATGGCGGATTTTTCAAGATGGAAACCAATAGAAAAAAATATATTCCATATTAAATGTCAAGCCTGTATGTGTATAAAGCATCCATTGAAAGATTTGTCGAAGCAAAACATTATAAATTATTTATGCATTCTCGCGGCATGTAGGAATGGTAAAATTCTATTAGTAAATTCACTTATATCCCAAGTGTTCTTGTTTTCGGAAGTTGTGCCTCTTTTGCATTATTTCTATGATGCAATATGTCTCCAGCCCTGGAAATTAATTTTCTTTTTCGCAAAAACACACACACACAAAACCCCCCGTTAGAATGCAAAGTAGTTAATTAATTAACCCCAAAGGTAGAAGCTAAAATTCTCCGCAAAATACATTCCAGCTTTATTTCAGATGATTTATAAAAGCTATTTCGAGGTACCAAAACCACCTAATTTGACTATTTTTGACAATTTGTGACAATTCATTTCATAAGGTTATTTGCTTCAAAAGCCACTGCTTTTACCATTTTTCCTAGGTTTAAAAGAGACCCTTGTCAGAGGATTTTAAAAAAGTGACCATCACGTCCCCATATACCTTAATATGTAAGTACCACCCAGAGATGTGCCTGTAATGTATTTTATAAGTTCAATGCAAATTAGTTACCGTAATTCTTTATGATAAATTAGTATTTTTCAATGTGTTCATACGCCAGAAGAATGCCGCAAGAATTTAATTCTGAGCTAAAACCTTGCGGCTTGTATACGATGTATTCAGTTATGGTCTAATAGCTACCGGCGTCCGACCGGTGACTGACCGGGCATCGCAAGAGCTCGAAAGCATCCACCGTTGTCGTACAGGCGTTGCGGCGTTGCAACTTCCTTCGTCTTACCGGACACCGGTTATGTGATCAGGGTGTAAGTCTCAGTACGACTTATTTAAATTTCACTGATACGCACTTAAATCAGTATTATTGCCTTACAGTGCCATTCACGCGTTTTGTAATCAAATCGGACACATATTAACTAATAAAGGTGTATCTTTAATGTCTCGATGTCTTTTTTCAATTTTCTTTTCGTGTTAATGTCGGTTTCCATAATGATCTCATTACTCACTTCTCACATCAGTAGCTTTGTCCCTCTTTTTTTTAAATCAGTTTCGAAAGGTTGTTAATTCCGATGTTCTGTAAATGGACATTGGAAAGAAAATCATTCAGAAATCCAAATTTTAACTTAGCATTGTTAAGCGTCTAAAAATCGCATAATTCAAGTGTCAGGTTTTATAGTATTATTTTGTTATCTCTGCTATACAAAATACAGACTTGCACGATAACCAAAACATGGCAAACAAGCTTTAATGACCGTACTAAATTTGAAAAGTTTGTTTCCAAAAGGGCCTAAATCAACCTGAGTACTTTTGAGAAAACCACCAAAAAGTTCTTTTCTTGTTGTGCAAAATTACTTTTCAAGGTATGGTGCTTTACATTTTAGGAATTCAAGGGAAATCAGAACTTCATTGTTCGTTTTTTATGTAAAGATTTATTTTCACTTGGCAGTGGATTTAGGCCCTTTTGGAAATAAACTATGTATTTAGGCTCTTTTGGAAACAAACTGAGATTTTTGTGCACTGGTAAGCTAAATTAAAACAATCTCTGGGGAAAATAGTTTGGTTCCTTGAAATTACTATTATAGTACTACACTATGGCACCAATAACTAAATTTTTAACCAAAGTTGATTTATGTTCTTTTTAGGAATGATCTCTTCATTTACAGTTTATTTCCAAAAGGACCTAAATCCATCTGAAAATCAGCAAACGGATAATTTCTTGTCATGTTTAACTTATTTTTGAGTTTTTACTGTTTCATAAAGTTCAGGATAGGTCCTCTCACTACAGTGACATCACTTATGGAAATCAAAACTTTATTGCTTATTTTTTATGCTTTGTTTACACCCTAAAATGGAGGCCCTTTTGAGTTTATTTGCTTAGGCCCTTTCGGAAACAAACTGTTGTGGATTTATGCCCTTTTGGAAACAAACACAGATTTCTATGTTATTTTAAACTCTATGAAAGCAAATTTTGGGTAAATGGCTCCGTTTCATTAAACTACTACTATAATACCACAGTCTATGGCACCAATAATTAAATTTTGATCAAAAGCGGATTTAGGCCCTTTTGGAAATAAAGTTGTTTTTTTTTCATTATCCTAATAGTTGTTTCTTTAATTTAAATTGAAAAGATCTTGCCTCAATGTGTGTCACATGACAACAAATAAATACGCTTAACCCTCGTCTACCCAGGGGGGGGGGTCCCTTAAGGTTTTTCCCCGCTGCATAAAAACGCAAAAGCAATCGACCCAGGCATTTGGGTAATCTCTTTTACATCCTTTGCGGTCATTTTGATGAAAAAATTAGGGGGATACCACCTAAGGTGGGGTAAGGGTAGGCCGTCAAAGTTGGGGTGTAGGGGGGGGTTCGTAAAGCCCCGGAAAATTTTAAGTCACCATTTTGAAGAATCTATGAAGCTGAAACTTGCAGGGCATGTTAGAATTATTATTTCCCTTCTTTATTAGCAAAAAAACCTGATGAAAATTGGTCATTTAGAACTTTTATAGCAACATTTTGATTTTGGTGGCCATTTTTGCCAAAATCCCGATTTTCCGATCCGAACGAGCTTTATGACGTCATAATTACGTAACGCCTTGTCCGATTTTTGTGATATTGGTATCATTGGATAGAGGAGGACCATATCTATCTATTGATAGCAAAACCAAGTTCATAGGGGGTTCCGTTCTAAAAATTTAGGGGGGTTGCAACCCACCCCCTTGGGTAGACGTGTTACAAAAAATAGCCTGGGTAGACGAGAGTTAACGTAATAAACACTGTACATAATTCTCCAAGCCTTATTTCCGTAATCAAACACTGCTAATAATATAAGCTTATCCAAATTTGCACAAGTTTGAGGAAACTGCACATCATAGTTTCTCATAATCATGATCAATCATCTTCGTGTATACGATATTTCTATGATACGATCCAAAGTGCGCGTTTCAGTTAGTTAGATCATAATCACTTTTTCACACTCAATATGATTCTCTCTGATCAAGTGTCTGCAATTTCTGTCTAAGTTTACAATATGTATGTTTAAGGGTATATGAGCCTGAGCAAATAGTAAGTTTTAATTATTTGAATATATGACGGAGGACACATCAACTAATTTTAGGTATTTGATTCTGACTAAGACGTTACCAAATACCAAAATGTGAAAAATTGGTATTTATACGGAAACTTTTCATGCAGTTTTTGGCTAAACATTGTAGAAAATGACTAGTCTTATAACCTAAATACAAAGTTTGAAATAAAATATCTGCTATGTAAATGATTAAATTGTACATTTTTAAAATCGTGGAGTTATACCAACCGAAGACGTAGGGTCGATTTTTTCGCTTAAATAAGTACAAAGGATGAACTCGGAGATTAATCAAGTCGTGCAAGGAGTTTTTAGCTGCAGTAAAACATTCGGTAGGGAGTTATTCCCTGACTGAAGTAGCATATATTAATTAATGTAGCCATATTAGACAAACTCTACTTAACAAGTTAACCCTCGTGTACCCTGGCTATTTTTTAACACGGCTACCAAGGGACCGGGATCGAAAAAACTGTTTTTTGGCAGAAATCGCTACCAAAACAAAATGTCAATATAAAACTTCTAAATTTAATCGACGTTTTTGCTAAGGGAAATGATAATTCTAACATGTCCTGCAAGTTCCAGCCCCATAGCATGCATATATTTTCCACCCCTTACACCCCAACTTTGACGGCCTATCCTAAGACCACCTTAGGTGGTACCCCATAATTTTGTATCAAAATGACCGCAAAGGATTTTTTTAAGAGATTACCCAATTCCTGGGGTATGATGAGTTTGTGTTTTGGTGCAGCAGGGAAAAATCTTACTGAGGAGGTTTGCAACAACTTCCTCCCCAGTAGACTAAGTTAGTAATTTTCAAAAAGTATGACAAGTGCTTTTATCGAAACGCTTGTTGGTTCTTTAACAAGTACTGTTGTAAAACATCACACACAGATTTAATACTTTTAACGCCATAAACAGATTTTTATATCAACAAAAAATCCTTAGGTGTAGATGTGTTGAACATTTACTGATATTAAAGCGTCAGTTTCATTTAACACTAGTATTTTATCTGATTTTAACAATGCATCAATATGATAGTTTTTTAACAACGTCACACCTTATCTTTAAAATAATCACCTGAAGTGTTTCATGATATGAAAGCAGATTTAAATAAAGCAAAGAAATAATGTTGTTTTTGGATTGCTTTAGCTTGAAATTGCAAAGGTATCTTAATCTGCATTGTAATATCCTTGATAAAGTCAAAACTTTAGATTGCAGAGCTAAGACGATGCTTTCCAATTATTTGACTTGCAGCCATTACCATAATTGCTTGATGAGATACCGAGCGGTACACGATCGGCAATCTTAATGGCGTAGCAGCAAATGAACTCATTTATATAAGACAGAAGTAGGACAACGCCTTTGTGGAATTCTGCTCAATATATACCCTAGAGAAGCTATTTCAATAATGATATGTGCTGATGGTAATGACATTTGATTTTCTATAAGGTGCCGGCTTTTGCTTTTAAGCCTTTCTACAACTCTATCTGTATCATACTTCATCCCATCTATAAAGCATCTCATCATTGTGAATAACAGAAGCACTGTTTCTCGGGGCTGTTTTGTATATTATGTCAACTACATTTGAGTATTACTTTTTAACCAAACAAAACAAAATCCACTATTAAAGAATCGTTTGATTATCAAGACAAACTCTTTCATCGTGTATACTTAAGAGTGATACATATAGCTGAAGTGAGACAAAAAATTAAAATTGTGAATTTTGAAAACGTCTACGAATAGGTCAAGCTTATATAGCCTTTTTTATGATGATTGACTTTATTTGAAAATTTGAATAAGTGAAGAGTTGCTTAACCTGGATGTTCAAAATATATATAAAATGAGTTACTTTTAAGTGGTGGGCTACCATATGTCTTTTCTACCCTTTTATAGTTTATACGCATTTTATACCTGCAGATTTAGGGAAGCCATTATACAAAAATAACTTTGGACTTAGGGTGTTATAATCTTTGCTTCTGAGCCATTGTGAAGGGGGAGCCTGTGACCCCCCCCCCCCCCCCCCCCCCCCCCACCACCCGTACATACCCGTTTAAGTGAAGCACAATTCCGTCATGATCCTTTACTTAAAAACTTGCACATAATTTTCAAAATGGTGTCTTTGATATATGGACAGATGTCATTTTTACGCCTTTCCTTCACACTTTCATACGGTATTTAACTCCATATTCCATCAAAGTCTACAGTCTTGAGCCATAGCTGACTTAAAAAAAGCTTTCAGTATTGTGTATTTTATTACATTGAATTATAACTCATGACTTCAGTTGACATTTGAATGTTATATTTTTGCCCTTAAAAACATTTTTTTTTTTGATGTTTTAAAACTTGGAAAATAATTTCTTTCAATCCACTGATTTTATATGCAATATTGTATATATTCCCTTTACAGTATGGCTATTTACGCCTATTTACGGGATTAAGGAATTAAGTTGTTCTTTAAAAGATCATCTGAAACCTTTAATCATAGTAACTGGCCCATTTACGCCTGTGTGACATATTTGCTACACAAAATGTAAATATATAAATAAAGATGTGCTTTATTACCTATTCTGTTTATCGTTATTGAGAATCTATTACCTTACAGTACCATTCACGCATTTTGTAATCAAATAAGACACGACAACTAATAAAGGTGTTCTTTAATGTCTCAATGACTATTTTCAATTATCTTTTCGTGCTAATGTTGGTTTCATTAATGATCTCATTACTCTTGTCGGTCGACGGGTTGTTAATTCAAATCTTTGGCAAATGATAGCGGAAAATTCATTTACAATAATTGTAGTAACATTTACAAAGCAGCAGTTCGATTAGATTTTTTTTTGAAACTAATGAAAACTGTATATCTACATGTATTTAAAATAGTATCGTTTATGATCAATATTAAGATAGTTTAATAATCCCGTTAATTGTCCTTAACCTGCTCTCTTAATAGTAAACATTGTGTACATATTAAATTGTGCACGCTTTCTTATATCATGATATCTATGCTGAAATAATCAGTAGTTCAATGTGGAAATAAATTGCGTATGGTCACTTTTCAAAAACGACATTTGTGTATTCCATTCTAATTCAGTTTAATTTAAAGGCCGAGCAAAACGTTTCTGGTGCGATTTCTACCATCATGAACATGCCGAAATATTTTTGCTACTTATTTTGAAATACTTTATAATCACAAAATCAGGGTTGAAGGTAATGGTCAGCCGTAAAAAAAAACCGGTTCAGAGTTACATTGCTATTTTAAAAGGTGTCTGTTGACCTGTCATATTCTTTAGAATATAGCATCATAATTACTTTCATAGTTTTATGACAGTATATATTTTGGAATAGCACTAATTTATTTCCCCGTATGGTTATATTGGTTTTTGTGTGTTAATCGGCTGCTTGTTGCATACTTCAAGATTTATAGAGTATAGTGTTGAATACGGTTATACTCGTAATATTAGATAAAATCTCAAATTTGCATCATTTCGTATACTAATGTTTAAGTTCTAATTGTTATGATGGAACTTAATTTGATTTTTCATTCTAAAAACTTAAAAAGTAGCTAACATATCATGGGATCTATTTCAATAGTTCAGATTTACAGAGAAAAGTTTGGATATAAAATAGTAAAGCTTAGTTTTTGTAGAGATTCATATACCATTACTACGCCCTAAAAACATAAATCACTTCACATAAATCTCTTTTTTGTTTCCCCATTTAAACACTGATTATCGTTACCTTAGCCTAATTTGCACAAAGTGAGAAAATTCCTCATTGTAGCTTGTTATGATGATGATCAAACAAATCCTACCTTCATGTTTCATGGAGCTAGCTAATCACCCCTTTTTACTAAAAAAAAAGTGTCACAATTATAAGAACACATCGAATATCGAGTTTAAACAAAATCGAGGCTTTCCAATTAATAACTTGCCGCCATTAACATTATTGTTTGATGAGATGTCGAGGGAGTCATGAATGATAATCGCAATGCCTTTGGAAACAATTAACGTATACAAATGCAGGCTATATAATGTCTTTAAAATATACACCTTATGATTTAGCCGGTTAGAACAAGATTCTTATTTTTAACAATGTGATTGATTGTAGAACAACTTGTGTATTAACGTCAAACCTAGTAACTTAACAATGAATCAATCAGTCACTGACATTATTTTATATTATCAAATATCATATTAACTTTGTTGCAGATTTTCTGTTTGATGCGGTAGGCAAATTTCTTTAAAAGGATCGTTTAGTGCAAAACGCGAGTTGCGGATATGGTTAAACATGATTTAACACAAATTAAGTAATGCAAACGATTTTTTTAATAACGGTTTGATAAAATATATATTATCCTGAAATCAACATTTTCTAGAAGCGTGCCGAGTTATAAGTACTCCCCAAGTTGTGGTGTTACTGTTGTGATATATGCAAATCTTACGGCATGGATGTATTCGTATACACTTGATGATTCTTCATTCTCAAATACCTAAGCTTAAATGATAGACCATCCGACCTATATTCAATAATCAAGATTTACTGTGTCAAACTTGGGAATTTGTGTTGTAGCAGCTGTTTGCTCAGATTCATATTACATATAAGAATGGTGAAAACGTACATAAAACACAGAGAACATAATTAATCATTTGATCAGAGAGATTTGATGTGTAGGAAAAAGTGATTAGCTAGCTTACTGGTGTGTGTACTTTGGATTTATTAGCGTGGAAATATCTATATCAAAATGTATCATATTGATTATTAGAAGCTACTATATACAGTTTCTCAATTTTGTACTTATGGGTTTAGCTTTCTAAGTCGCGATTTTCAAAATTGAAAACTATTATATATTTCGGGGTGTTAACATATTTTTTATGATACGGTAAGTTGTTTTACTAAACCTTATCAGCTATCTCTGATACAATACACCAGGACGTTACCAAATACATTGAAAGTTTTAAAAATAGATGTAAATGTCACAGAGCTATATTGTTTCGTTATTCAAATGAGTGTTGCTCTGGCAAAAAGAGCGGAAAGTCGCGATTTTCAAAATTGAATTTATGACATATTGTAATTATCTATAATCTCAGCTTTCGAATGATATATAATATGTTACAATCTTCATTTAGAGATCGAATAACAAGGCAGTCCACTCAAAATCTGGCAGTAAAAAATTGTCGCAAATCGATTTTTAAGTTGCTGATTTCTAAAGTGTGTGATAGCAAACCGTGATTAATTACCTATGATTAATTGCACTTCCCGGCAAAATTAACCTTCAAAACGCGAGGTATAGTTTCATACTCATGTACTGATGCGTGTTATATCAAGAAACAACATTTGATCTTTTCACCATATTTTTACTCTACCGGCCATTTATTCAAAATCTTCAATTACGACTTTTCGCTCATTTTGCCAGAGCACCAGTCAAATATTTGTGTCTTCTATTTGATTTATAATGATCTGACTTGTGCATCCGCTTCACTGGGACTTACCAACTAATAGTATACAATACTTTTCCATGGCTCCCCAAGTCTTACTGACCATCTTAAAGCTAAACCCATAAGTACAAAATTGAGAAATTGCATAAAAGTAGTTTCTCATAACCAATATGACACATTTTAATATAGGTATTTCCACGCTAATAAATCCAAAGAACACACATCAATAAGCTAGCTAATCACTTTTTCCTACTCAACAAATCTCTCTGATCAAATGATTAGTTATGTTCTTTATGTTTTATGTATGCTGTCAATATATCCGTGCCGTAAAACTTGCATATATCACAACAGTAAAAATACAAAATCTGATACAACTGTGGGAGTCTGTATAACTTGGTACGGTTCTGGATAATCATGATTATGTCAATTCAGGATAAGATGTTTTTCCAACCGCTATTTAAAAACAGCAATTTGTGCCTTTTTTATACCACGTCTAGCTAACCATGGGGGGGGGATGGAACAGAACCCCTTATGAACTTTGTTTTGCTATCAATAGATAGGTATGGTCCTCCCCTATCAAACGAAACCAAGATCACAAAAATTGGCCAAATCGGGTTTTGGCAAAAATGGCCATCAAAATCAAAATGTTGCTATATAATTTCTAAACAACAGCATTACTTCAGTTTTTTGCAAAAAAGAAGGGATATGGTAATTTTAACATGCCCTACATGTTTTAGCCTCATAGCATGCACATATTTTTGAAAATGGCGACTTGAAATTTAACGTGGTTTCACCAAGATCCAAAATGGAACCACCACCACTACATCCCACCTGAGGTGGTACCCCTAACTTTTTCATAAAATTGACCGCAAAGGATGTCAAAGAGATTACCTAAATACCTGAAGTCTGTTGCTTTTGAGTTTTTTGCTGCAGAGGAAAAACTTTACGGGGTTGCAACCCCCCCCCCCCCCCCTTGGTTAGACGAAGGTTAATATGTGTTAAATCATGTTTAATCATATCCCAACTCGGTATTTTTGCATTAATGGGGTTCTAATCGACCTTAATGCTCTTCAAATTGTGCTTTGCAACAGGTATACGCTTCGATGACCCTACTACATAAGTTTTTCTTAAGAACTGTTTCACAAGGGCCATAGCCCTAACTTCACAAAATTTACTGCAGAAGGATCAAATAGTAGTACAATATCAATATGGATATATCCATATAAGGTGATCAACAGATGTGACATGTGAAACACAAGATAATATAGATTTTATTGATTGAAAATGGTTGCAAATTTAGGAATGTCACTTCTTTGAAATTTAGAAGAATTTGAAGATTTTTTTCCTGCATCATCAAATAGAAATTCTACAACCAAGTTAATATGTTTGTTTTTTCGATAATACAAAAAATATATGTCAGTGACTGATTGATTCATTGCAAAATTTATGGTACTGAGTTTGACGTACATACACAAGTACACTACAATCAATCAAACTGATATTATTTTTCTAACCTACTTAATCAAAAGTTGCATATTTTAAAGAAAAAGTATAGCCTGCGTTTTGATAAGTTAATTGTTCCCAAAGGCATAACGAGTATCATTCATGTCTCCTGTTTCATAAAACACGCATTTAGGATTTGTTTAATCATGATTATAAGAAGCTACTATAAGCTGTTTTCCCAATTTGTGCAAATTAGGCTTAGGTAACGATGGAGATTTATATTAAGTAAACGATATCTCAGCTGTATTCGCCATTTTCCTGTAAGTAATTCTAATAAAGAGTGCCATGTTTCTGCGTAGAAATAGAACTACCCATATCCTCAAACCGTATATATATATGTTCCCAAGGCAATTATTTTCGAATATGATATTTGATAAAGTGCCGCTCTTTGCCTTTTCACATTCAAATCTATTTTTATCAAGTTACTTTGATTGTATACAATTAAAGAACTACTCTTCAGGCAGTTTTGTGTAATTATATCAACTACTTTTTGAGTCTGTCTTTTTAATTAAAAAAAATCTTTTAAGTACTATTCCATTGTTAAGGCATCTCTTTTAACGTGTCTAATTTAGAGCTAGGGACTTTTTTTGGAAGTGACAATATCAGTTAAAATGTAGTGTGATTCACTTGAATTTTAGGGAAAAGTAAGAACTATCGCTGTATCGGATTTCACATGATGATCGACATGACTTTATCAAAACGTGTGAATCAGTGAAGGATTTTGTAAGCCATGAAGTTTTACCGGAAACCGGATTTTTTCTTAAATTAAATCAAATACGTCTTTAAAATGCTTCGTAAAATTGGAAATATATGACATAAGATCAAATTAATTTTACCGCAAAAAATACAGCTGACAATAAAGGTAGGTGATAGTCTATCGTCTTCTACTAAGCAGATTTGCTAATGTTTTTGTTTTTCTTTTGCTTTCGCACGTGCAAACACAAACAAACTCCCAAGTAGTGATTATTTACAGTTATCGACTCCAGAATTAGGAACGGCTTAATAAATTATTTTACAAAAGGTTGAAAACTTCCTTGTTATTAATTTACAAAACATTTGAACTAGGCTAATGTATATAAATCAAAAGTGTTCGCTTTGTTCAAATAGTTATTTTACCGCTACTGCCTTGGCCTGATAGTTGCTATAGTTATACATATCTTTGACTCTCGGTTGACACAGTCAAAAACTTCTTCACTAAGATTTTTTTTTCGATCGCCTGTGGTGTCCTCCTACTTGAAGATCTGATTTTGTTCCACGAACAAACTCTTCAGTATTACGTCAATCAAACTCTTGAGACATTCATTTATGGATGAAGTATAGTTACTTTAGAATACCGTATTTGGCTATAGTTTCATGAAAAGACTGATTAACATATTATATACGTTTTGGAGATTTTGAAAGCAGTAAAAACTTTGTATTGTCATTGTAAAATTCGTTCATCTGGTCCAAACCTTTTGAATTCAGTACCCATATTCTATAAAGAATTGAAATGAAAATGATCAATCCCTTACGAAAAAAGAATAATAAGAGTAAACATGCGAATAAAACCTAATTTTTTGATCTTACATCCGTAGACTTATACTGATGTGTTTAAAGCTTACAACACAACGTTTTGGTAAGTACAGAGTTTCTTGAGTGAATTTAAGTTCTTTGATATCATTTGGATGGCATAATTTGTTTTGCTTTTTCTCATGGATGGACGGCGTAGTTATACTATCAAGCCTTATTTTGCCTTCAGGTTTTCTCTATCATGTATTTTCCCTAAAAACATCTCGCTCGGCTAAATGTCATGTTTACTGCAAGTTTTCACCTACTTACACCTATTAGAATATCACATGTTTTGGCATACATATTTAATAGAGTCTTTAATTTATACATTGAACTGTACTAGTGATTTCACGTCCATTATCAAGGTCAAAATGGCGCCTAAAGACTACTTCAAAAAGTTGACCCTTTTTCGCCGAAACCTCATAATTTCATGAAGTTCGAACAATTCAACTGGTTTCAAATTTTGACAGATTGTAGGCATGATACTTCTTATTGAATTACAAACAATATTTTATAAACATGCTGAGTAGGGCTGAGTTGATTTGAAATGATAATGTATCAAACTCGCGTTGTTTTGCCCGAAAATCCGGACGTGAATTACTCTGAGTTCGCCCTGTTTGAAATGTGAATTGCCTGTTTCTACATTATCTACATGACTAACCCTTGCCATTATCCATGGTTCGAGTCCACACAAAGGCAGCGGAAACTATTTATCTTTTCATGATTAAAAAATAGTTAGAATTCA
>JXSR01S009725.1:29428-47746 GCA_000969725.1 Ophiothrix spiculata
CTTGTTTAATTGGAAGCCCAAATGGCCAAAAAACATGTTTTTTGTGATTTTCTCAAAAACTGTGATTTTTGGTCAAAAATCAACATCACCATCATCTTCCTTGTGAAAATTCCTCTCTGGTAATGTATACTTTTATTAGCTTTAAGCACTTAAAAAGTTATGGTACAAAATAAACTTGCTAAAAACGTAAAATTGGGTAGGTGCTTTCCCCCCTTAAGTCAGGCTGAAAGCTGGGAGGATATTTCAGAAAAATTATCTGGCAAAAAGTTTTTGAGAGTGAAAGGTGCCATCTATATTGGCATTCAAGAAATGTCGCGGCCCATGGGCATTTATTAGGAACAGTACGGTAAGTCAAATATCTGTCTCGTGTAGTCCTAAAGATTTCGCTTTTTTAAGTCACCAAAAACTTAATTTTAAATCGCTTGTAATCTGTAAACAAAGCCATGAAATATGTGGGAAATTATTCTGTGTAGTGACCATCTTTAATGTATCCCATAATATGTTTTAGGTAATCATCAGGAGAGCCGAAGTATCTAAATTCATTCATAAAAACTACCTCAGTCAATTTTGGTCTGAGCGTTCTTTGCCAATTCACTATCTCAGGAAGTGAATGACATCATAATTTTGGGAAATTTTAACAGCGCCGCCGCAGCCACAAAATTTTTCATGGGCTCTCGAATCGAAATGTTGTTTTTGAGAAAGGTTTCCATTCTTATGATGTTTGGTATGTTTGTGTCGTGAGAATGGCAGTACAATCCCTAGGCAATATAGTCATCTTATACCCCTTGTTATGAAATTTGCAGAATCTGATTAAGGAAAAAACGATTGGTTTGCATTTATGGGGAAAAATTACCAAAAAGTGTCCTGTAGAACATGCCTTTTTTGTGATCCTACAAACGCGTATCTCAGATTGAGGAGGTCAACAAGCCAATGGTAAAAAATTAATTTCCAAGGGTGTTTTAAGGGGCAAAACAAACATGAAACACCTTGATGTTCCATGATATGTTTTGTAGAGCCGCTGTTCTACCTTAAAGCAATACTATAAAGTGGTAAAAATGAAGCGCCCGTTTCACCCATGACTTTTGATTTTTTGGCTTATTGGGTTTGTATTTGATAGATATGAATACCCTCCAAACGATTTGGCTTCAAGATTCTTAATTTTTCTGTTATGGCCACTTGTTGAATTAAATTCGGAATCACAAATTTAATTCCACATGTATTAGTATAGGAAAGCATGCATTTGCTTTTTATCCATTTTCGGTGGCAAAGCAATTTTTGGACAAAATGCACTTGAAAACGCTTTTAGATAGTCACATTCCTTCATTTTATGCTGTTTTTACAATAAAACATTTTGATCAAAATCTTATAGTATTGCTTTAACAATTAAAAAATAAAAAATCAATTATTCAGGATATTTTGATAATTTGGGGTCAAAAACAGCAGAAAGTCAAATTTGGTACTTATTGCTGATTGATGGAGTCACATGGCTACATAGAAATATACAACAACTTGTGACAAATGATCATTAAAATCAAGATAATTACTGTACCCTCTGAACACAATTCTGAGAGAAAAAACTGAAAAAAATCAAAACTTTTTTGAAAAACTATAGGGCCATTTTTTTATTAAAAAAATAAAGTCCTTAGAAATGTCATCTGAGCATACTCAAAGTGAACGTTTTTATTATGTGTAACAGGGATTAAAAAGTATACCCATGTTCATGATGGTAAACTTAAAACAAATGCATTTAATAAATATAATATTTGGGCATTTCCAAGCAAATGTCAACCTGACAAGGACATTTTCAAAATCAAGCCAGAACAACAAATATGGTGTCAAATGAAAGATGAAAGTCTAAATTTTAAGGATACAACCTAAAATTTTGATATTTCCATCGTTTCGGTACTTAATAAGTGGATTTAATATTGATCCCCTCATAATCATTAAAATGAGTCAAATTAATGGTTTTTAACAAACAAGGATTTGAGGCCATTACCATGGTGACAAGGATTTGAGGCCATTACCAAGGTGTTAATTTTGATTTATGGTTATCTTGTGAAAAGGGAAAACAAGTCGAAGTAATAAAGTTAAGTTATTTTCATTTTATATTTTTCGTTTTGCGGAAACGGCTCTCTTTATTTCAGCATGTTTCGGTGTCATTCCGTAACCAACATTTATAGTATTTTTTAATTATTTACAGAAGTTGCAGTTCAAATTTCAAAATACAAAGCAGGTTTTGGTAGCCCTAACCTATAGTGTAAAGTTTATTCCTGAATTTTGTTTGGTTCGTTAATTATAATCAATTAATTAGCGTCATTCTGTTACTTTTTGACGGTTACGGAATGACGGTGAAATGAAGAAAAACGACAATTTGTGCACAGTGGCAATGGTAGATGTCCCAAAATTGGTCAAGTTCTTTGTTTTAAGTACATACCAACACAAAAAGTAAAAAAGCTTGAGATATTTTCAACCTGAACTGCTGTAAAGTGCATTTATTCGTTATTTTGACATTTTCTGTGTAAAACTGCAGAATTCGGAAAGTTTTACAAATAAAATGGAATTTAAAGTCCTTAAACAGCATCAGAATGGAACTTTTCAACTGATTAATTATACTGCATGAGCTGAGAACACTTTCTGGAGATCCTAAAATGAATTATTTTTAGAAATTTTGAAAAATAGCCCCCCAAAATATGAAAAATACATGTGTTTTGTAGATCTGTAAACCTCCCAAAAGGGACACTTATGATATTCACTTTATATGCGCTATACTCATAACTATTTGAAGAAAATGACATTGACATGGTTTGAAAAGGTTTTTAGAAAGGGTCAAATATTCATTTTATGCTTTATTTTACCTCTAAGCATTATTTATGTCATTTTCTTTTCATCACATAATTGCGTCAACTTTTTGTCATTCGGTTACCGTCATTCCGTTACCAAATCTGAATTGATTCAACGCGGTATATCCAAAGACGAAAACAATTTTTTAAAAATTTGAATCTTACATATTGTAACTATAACTACAGGCATTACATTGAACATACTTGTAATCATATTGCCCTCAAAAATTCACAGAGTTCCAGTGAAATGTATGTTAGGCACAAAACCCTTGTCCATTTGACGTCATTCCGTAACCGACCCTTTAAATACTTATATCTCGTGAACGATAATTTTTTTTCAAAAAGTCAAGTTTATAATTCAAAAACACTTATTATAGTTATATATCTATAACAATAATATTGAAAATAATCTTTAAATTATCAAGTTATAGTTGCTTGAATGACAAGAAATGTGTCTGAATGTCATTCCGTAACCGTGGAAATACCCATATACTAAGCATATTACTTTGTTTATAGTTCTCACTTTATTAATTTTTTTTTTTATTATCGTCTGAGCATAGAGGTTATCCTTTTTATGTTACAAACACATAGCCGAACCCACAATAGAGTCAATCACCCCCATCAGACTGTCACTGTACCATGTTTACGTAAATACGTATTTTCCCCTACTGAAATCTTGTCAGTTTCTACAAAATATAATCAAATTTCAAAATTTTTGTCTGATTTCTAGAAATAACTGACATAGAAAGTTTCAATGTAAACTTTAATGTTTTTCCTCAATCACTGAAGAGACATTTCCAGATGCAAATGAAAGCCTGATCTGAGCCATAATAGTAGTAGTAGGCCAAGATTTTAAATCTGGTTTTCCCCATCACGGGGGATTCACCTTACACTTGCGGCAACCTCCCTCCCTCCACCTCACCCGATTCAACGAGACCTCCCTCCCTATCCCAATCCTCTTACACTCCTCCTCCACCTGCATCCTCCAAGTCTTCCTCGATCGCCCTCTCCTCTTCAAACCACCCACCACAAACTCAAGGGCCCTTCTTATGCCCTTCATCCTTCCTCAGCACATGCCCATACCAACGCACACTATTCGCCTTTGCCAAACTGTCCACTGCTTCTTCCACACCCAACATCTGCATCAAGTCCTCAGTCTTCCTATCCCTGTGATTAGCAAGACATACTTTTGTATGTCCTCCCATCATTGAGAACTCCTTTACCAAGTTGGAGAAACCCGTAGTTAAATTAATAACAACTACTAGAGATTTTGAAACTCACTTCCCGATTTTAACTTTAATGCTGGTTTTCCGACATTGGCTCAACATTCAGCCTACAGAATGCTGATGTTGCTCCAACATAGCGCCAATTTATCACATCGATATTGGCCTGATGGACAAAATCATATGGGCCCGATATCATTTTGCTAATGTTGGCCCAACATAATCGGCTAACATTGGCCCAACTGCCCAATGTCGGGCAGACTAAACTTTGCTATCTGGGATGTGTATTTGGAAGTGTAGAGAGCTGTTGCACTTGGGCTGTACATTGTCGTTAGCTACTCCAACTCATATGAATTAAGAAGTGATCGGAGGATAAAGTCTGTTCCTCATTTGTCTCATTTTAGACAATGCATTATCACCAAAACTGTGGGGAATGTATGCTTGAGCCCTGCTGGATAATGGTAGTCAAGGAGTATGCTCAAACAAAAACTTTTTAAATTTATCTCAATAATTATCTTTATGCAAACAATCACAAATTTACCAAAGGTGTGTGATCAAAGTGTACTAATTTTGCAAAATTACATTATATTTTTTATTTCTCTAGGTTGACTCATGACCTTTGTGTATTCATAATGGATAGCTCAGATTCTTCTTCACTTCAATTTAGCGAAGATGACATTCGTTGTCAGTTGGAGCTCTTAGGATATCACAACGTACCAAGACATCAACTTAAGCAGTTTGCAACAGGTATGATGATTTGAATGGGGTTGTTAATATATAAATTTGTATTGCAGATCTAGACTGTGCAATAATTAGTTGGCACATCAAGTGTTATCACAACAGACAATACGCGTCAAGTGATATAGAGCGACAAAAATGAGTGTATTGGTACTGACAATGCAGATAGCATTGTTTATTAATAGACATTGTATTGTTTTAAAGAAATTGTACACAAGTAATGCACAAAATACTGTGCACATAGTTAAAATGGGTGTTCTCACACTATGCATCTGAGTGAGTTGGAATTCAGTACAAGGTTCATTTTTGAAAATCAAATAAAGATCCCTCTAAATCACAATTTCAAGAAAAGATTGTTTCATATGTTGTTTGAACAAAAATAGACGATACACATGGGTAAGCCACACAAATGTATAAAGGAATTTGAAAATGCACTACGAGATGCTTGGAGTCAACTGAATGATGATGTAGAATGACCCCGCATCATCCTTGAAAAAATCCTGGATACCATTAATAGCACAACCTCTACACATGAATATACCAGGTACCATAATGTGACATTGTCAGGTTATTGAGTAGTTAGCTACACCATTCATTATTACAGTTTGATAAATTTGGCTTCTCTATGTCTTCCTTGCAGATCTTGAGAGACTTATTGCAAATGACAGTATACAACAGCGGGATTATGATGAGGATGAGTCGGCGGTTTCTGATTCAAGTAAGTTGTGATGAATGATGACAATCTAGAAAGAAATTCTTATTTCGGATGAGGTTTCTATATAACTGAGGCAAACAGAACACCAAACAGAACCAGGACAATTATTATGATGTTAAGTTTATATCGTCGACCACAGGCCAAAAGTTTGTCACTAAATCTGATTATAGAAGAATCTGAAAACTCTTACAAACTCCCCAAAGAAAATCCATTGAAACACTCATAGGTCTCCATAAATGTTTGTATATGGCTCTAAAAAGACCCAACTATACACACCAACAAGAATAAATATATTCTAAAATTTCACCAGCTTGTATCATTTTTCATCGCTGTATAGGAGGACACAAGCTTTCACTGTAGGTCAAACAAACATTTCTGTACAATGTAAACAAAAATACAAGTTGGAAGATACATTTACCAACAATGAGGCCATGCACTCTGGATATCTGCGTTGAAGTAACTTCAAAGCTGGACACCTCTTTTCTCTACTGAACTAAATTCTAAAGCTGAATATCTCTTAATTTCTACAAATCTCAAAATTGAATATTTTGAAAATTGTTTGTTGTATGAAGGGCATAGGTTTGTAGATTGACAAGAAATCTATAAATGGTGCATTTGATAGGACCTGGTTGCAAACTTATTAACAGATTCAGGAACTTCCATTTGACATCCATAATCCAGAAAAGGTATAATCTAAATTGTGCTGCTGTAGGGAGTGTAGATATGTAATATATGTACAGTTGACCAATTTATTTGAATTCATACTCTCTCTATGCAAGTCTGTTTCAAAATCAGATGGAGTCTAGACTTTAAACAGATAAGCCGACTGGACCAATGTTTCACTTTGATATACCTTCCTTTTAACAATTATGTTGTATTTTCAAAATATCTTTAACATACAGCAGCAAATGAAGAGTACCCATCAAGACATGCCGGTAGAGATAGAATTCAACATACTGCAGATGCATATGGAGGACCAAGTTATAGAACTCATGTGCCTGCATATGTAAGTACTCTCTGGTGACAATTTGTGCTCTTTTTCCTGGGGAGTAGTGCAGTGGTAGTGGGATGATGTTGACATGCAGCATCAGCAGCATCAATGCAGTTAATCCCGTAAAACATGTTGGAAGAGATGGAACACAACATACTATAGGCCACTCAAATATTTATTGGACAGCATAAACAGGGCGTTTAGTGTGTATGAATGTTACATTGTTTTTGTCAAGTGATGATTTATTTAGTTTACCGAAGTTTTGATTTTTGATAGCCATATGAAAGCCTATTTCTTATCAAAAAAGATATGTACAGAAATATTCTCTGTTGTGTATGAATTAGGTTGATAAATTTACATAACTTTATGCTCTTAAAATAAGACAAAATCAATGCACTTGTGGTAAATTTTGATTGCTCTTGAATTCACTTGGCCCCTACAGGCCTTGTAAATTGGACGCATCAAAAGTGATCAAGCAGGCATTTATTTTGTCTCATTTCACACGCAACATGATATGTGACCCGTCATATCGAAAGGTACCCTAAGGGTCCCAAAATGAAAATTGATTTGTTGGTCTCATCTGAAAGATAATATTTTCAGCTTTAAAATAACACCTTGCTTTTGGTTATTGGATGTTCGATTGCAAAGTTACATCCAAATTGGTAAAAGGCATCCGGCTGATTCAGAAAACTATAGTTCTTAGAAAATCGAGTTTAAAGTTTCTGTACTGGTGAAACTTGAATGGAGAAAGGATTTTTATCTCAGTTTTAAAACATTTGTCTTATGTTTTGGATGTTGGAACCTGATTAATATGATAAAATACACTTCAATGGTAACGTTTCTGATGAATTAGAAATTCGACCTTGGACTTGATTTTTTATTATGCTCAGCTTCAATGGCCCGTATCTCTTAATTTACTATGCCGACCTTAAGGTACCTTTCGATATGACAGGACACAAATGCTTATTTATTAACCTATAAAGTTTATTGCTGTTTAGTACACATGTTCAGCATTTGAATGACCCGATCCTGTTTAAAGGGAAGCTTAGAACTAACTCACATGACACATAGAGCTATGAAAATATGACAGGTATAATACATTAAATTTGTATAGAATATGAACATTTTAATTTCTATTAATTAAATTTACTCCATGTTATTCCAAATTTGTTGTCAACAGAGAGACCACACAGTGTACGGTAAAGAAAACCAGACTCACAGAGATCTTGGACCAGCAAGGCCTACTTCATACAACACTGAAGGTAGTGCTTTGAGACAGGATGATGTACTAGAAACCTCTGTAGCCTCCAGCAGATCCGAGGAACCCCCTAGAAGACCTTGGTGGCCTCCTCCAGAGAAGAAACCACCCATGAAACGTAAAGTGCTAAGGTATGGAAAATTAGCTGGTCACATTTGAAATTTCTATTCCAACTAAAGAGTGCATTTCGGCAAGTAGCTTTCTTGAAATTTCTATTCCAACTAAAGAGTTCATTTCGGCAAGTAGCGTTCTTTAGTGGACCTTTTCACAAGACCTGAATATCTTTTCATGAAGAACTTGATTTTTAGAAGCAATAGAAAAAGATTAGTTTGTTGCAAATATATCACATAGATGAAAGCACTATGTTCTTCCAGATTCATCCTAGTCTCATCAGTTTCCACCATGTGTCACCCATGCTACATCCAACCTACGGAAGAACAAGATACCACCCTATTACAGGTGTGAGGGATACCTATAAGTACTCATTTTATGTAACAACTATTATACCAGTCTGGAGTAGACTGCCACAATCAACATCCATTGCTGCCTTCCAAACCCTAGCTTATTAAGTTTTTTAAGCTGAAGCAAATTTTCTGTGTTCTAAAAGTTTAATTCCATGTTCTTTTCTGTGATAAGATATCATGTGTATTTTCATGTCAACTGGCCTGCTGTCTAGGTAGTTGTGGGGCGTATGAAATAACAATTGTAACAGGAATTCTAGGATTATTTTCATTGAATTTCAGTCAAGATTTAAAATGTATGATGGTATGTTTATTTGTTGGCTTGTTTTGTATTGTGTTGTTTAATAGTCAAAAAGCCCATTCAATTTTATTTTTTATGTGAAAATTGCATTTTTCCATGAATTTCTGTTTTTTCTGTTTTCTTCATTTCCGTGTTCTTTTCTGAATCACGGAAAACTTTTAAAAAAATCGATTATAATTATATTGCTTAGTGTTGTCCCTCTTGTCAAAGCTACTTTAACAGCAATCAAAAATGGCTGCCATTGAGTAAATGATAAGACTGTAACACTTTTGTTTGAATTTTGATTTCAGGAAAAAAGATGGTCAGTCCCAAATCTTTGATGAATCTATAACAGAGAGTGAAGTTGGTGAGTTCATTTTCAGAAGAAAGCTTTTGTAAAATTTACCTTGTTAAAGCTGAAAAACAATACTAGGGCAATTGCAGTATACAAATATATCACCAAATGTTGTATATTAGTTGAAACAAATTCATACCAAGTTTGATTAGGCAAAAAAAAAGACTGTTTGTCTCAAAGCTGACGCGCGCATTTGTAAAATTGGGGCAATTTTGAAAAAAAGTAATGCGGAGATTTTTTTATTTAAAGGTTTTTTTTTTATATTTTCCAAAAAAATCGGGGTAATTTGATTTTTTTCTCACCCAAAACGAATTAGTATTTCAACTTCGATACGTCGAAAGAATCTTACGGCAAGCTTGTATAACAAGATTGCAACTGCAGCTCGACATCTATTCGTCCTTTGCTGAAATTATTGTTCTTGTGTCGACATTACTACAACTTTTACTACAGCAAACTTTAACGGGCTCGCTTGTTTTTATCATAGACTTTGCGTTGTATTTATTGTGTATTTTGTGAAGAACAACTCTCCTGCCTGTTGTTGATTTGCTTGCGTGATCGGATACGATACTCGTGACAGTCATGGAGGAGAAAGTAGTTTTAAAGATTCATCTGCTTTGCAAAAATTTTAGGAAATGGTTTCTGCATGAATCGTTGAACAATAAACCCCTGAACGAAATAGTAGTTGACTTTAAAACTGAAAATAACTCGTGCATAAAAATAGGCGATCTATTTACTGGCGTAGGTATAGTCAATGACATGATGATGCCTACGGTGCAGAATTCGACGCATTGCATGCAATTCGTACAGGCAAAATCTTTAAAAAAAACGCATTCCGCATTATTTCACTCAACAGCTTTGAGACAAACCTTTTTTTTGGCCTTAGCATACATAGAAATGTACAAAAAATTGCTAAAACAATAAAGGGTACATTCATATTTTCCGTGTGTAATTGCTTGATTTGCAAGGGCGGGATAGCGCTCAGTATAGCGAAGCGATGCTCCCCATCCCACCCGAGGGCAAAATCAAGCGATTACACACGAAAAATATTAATGAACCCTGTTCACACATACCCTTTTCATGTATAAAATTTCAAAATCCGGGCAAAAATTGGCCATAAGACAGTCTTTACAGCCACAGCAAGATTTTAGTGCAAGCACCTCTTCAGCTTTGGTTGGATTGGCACAAACTCAAAACCATAGACGGAGCACTGACACATATTGTAATTTTTTTGATTGAAAGAAAGTAGCTACTGCAAAAAAGACTTCTTTTTTTTCTCATTAAAATGTTTCAATGATACCCATCTCTGTCCTGAGTATTCTGTTTAGTAATGGCAACTGATCCACCTCTGATTCTTGTTGTATGTTGAGTTGTTGATGAAATAGGGATTTCCAGAAGAGAATATATTTATTGATTGAATTGGAGGGTTTGCCATCTGACTCATCAAGTACACCACCTAAGGTGAGGCTCAAAGGAGGATCAATTTGTACTCAAAATAGAATGCTGATTGTTGTTGAAGCCTGGTCTAAAGCCTTATTTTCATGTTTTTGATCAACTCATTATAACATTTATTTGTGATCTTTAAAAACTATTTTAGGTTCTGATGATATCAGCTATCTAAATGACCGCTTACATGATATACCTATGCCAAGTCATGAAGCACATGAAACAGATTCCATGCTGGCAGAATCAGACACATCATCATCAATAATGTACAGTACTAGTGGTGGTAGAAGAAAACCGGTATCAGCCAACGCACTAGTAAGTCTGTCCTTGATGAATTTGTATAATTGCAGTGTAAGGATTTATATGCATTCCAGTGGTCGATTTCATTAACATTAAAATGCACCTTTAACGTATCGTAAGACTGAACGCATCGTAAGACTGAACGCATATTTGCAATCACCTTTTGACTCATCACAACGTTGCGATGTGTTAGAATTTTCTCTGTGCAATATTCATGTGCCATGCAATGCATCAAATGCTTGCGATGGGTTTTGTACATCTTTGTGAAACACAGTCTAGCTGCGCACTGAATGCATGGCAACTACAATGCATCGCAATTGTTTAGTAAAATCGACCACTCGTCTAAAGTCGAAAAGACTTGCTTCACACTTTTATCATTTATGTTTGTAGTTTGTTTCATATTTAAATTTTGTCTCAGGCACTAGAATTTGACAATATTGAGTACAGCAAAATTGTAATTTATAAAGACACAAGACTAAACTGCTTCAGGTTATACAAGTGTGATATTAAGACATGACATAATATTTAAAGCAACTGAACTTAAAATACACTGACCTACGGCCAAATAAAAAGAAATAAATGCTTCAAAGCTCACAAGTGGCTTGAAAATTAATGTAGAATGTGATGTAAATATTTTTTATTTTTATTCCCAACTTTGATTGTTTATGGCATATCAACTGTGAATTATAAGTTTTGAGCTCCATATGCTTATGTTTCTTAAAGACCAAGCATACCTTTATTTTTACCAATAAAGTGAAGAAGTATTTTATTCCATCATGTTCATGAATTTGTTATTGGATAGGAAAAGTATGATTTGCTAAACAAAATTCTAGAAAAAATCTCAAATAAAAAATCCCAATGAATCTTGAAATAAACAAAATTACCGCATAACTTTTTTCTAGAACACCTGATTTGAATGTACAAATATGCGTGGCAGCTTTTGAGACAAAACTATTCATTAAGATTATTTTCATTCCCACATATTCTTGAGAACACAGTATAGGTTCACATATAGACAAATATTTTGCTAAATTAGTTCCATGTGTTACACCATTTGTTGACATCTTTCAGTATTCCCATAGACCGTCTGGAGATGAGGATGGTATATTCAAACCACATCTACCTAGATCATGTAAGTAGGAATATCCTTGTCAAAAATGGTTCTGTGCTAAAAGTAATGTTGACTGTAGATTCTTGTGATTATTTACAACATGATGACAGGACTGCAATCTCAGCTAAAATGCTACTAACAAGTATAGAGTGGTTGCAGTACTATGTCATCATTTGTTTGGCTCTCTAATTCCTCCAACCAATATAAATATAAGCTTTGCCAAATCGATATCATGATTGTATTCTTTGTCAATAAAGTAAAGCTGGTTTCAGACTTGCCTGTCGTGTAGTCGTATGATCAGCGTGACGTCAAAAATTTAAAGTGCGCAAACTCGACCTTGTCGCATCTCCTTGCCGTACGACAAGCCGATATAACGATTACCCTGTCGTGATAGTCGCAACGACACAATATTTTGAGTTGGAATAAATTCAACTTTTCTTGCGACAGACCATTGCGGCAATATGCAAATGTGTCGTGCTACAGTACGACAACTCAAAATTGCAAAGTTTTATCGTGTGCCGCAACGTTGTGTGCCGCAACGACAGCTAGTCTGAAACCACCTTAAGGGGTCGCTTCAAAACTCAACTGGCGGTTGTCTGCCGGTCCTGGCTGGTTCTGGGCGATTGGCTATTGTTTATTCCGGTTGAACCACCCAGAACTGACAGGCAACTGCTGGTTAAGATGTTTAAAAGTAAATTTGAACAATATATGCGGAGGACAAATGTTCAAATGCAAACCTGTGGGATTCAACAGGCCGCTTTAGTACATTGACTTCTATGGCAAGACAAACTCCATTTGAATGATCAAGCATGTGTTGGCCATTCCAGTTGGTTTATTGCAAGCACTCTTTAACAATTCAAACATTTTTGTTTCGGTTATGCAAATGAATTTATCTTCAGCATTAATGATTTGAAAAATCATGATATCGTTTCTTGCTGCAGTATCACTCAAAAAAGTAATACAAAAGTCGGAAAACTAATGACTTCTTGGATTTGGAAGAACCATAAAATTAACTGATGAAATTTCCAGTACATTCTAATATGTATATATTTTAGCTCGAATTGCCCACTGTGTTGTATTATTTTGATCCACATCAAATTCAACACGAAAGTGTGTAGAAACACATTTTCAAGCTTATTTATCATTTTAGGAGTGAGTTAGCATACAGTGGTAAACTTTGCAGACAACCCAAAATGTGTAGAGACCTGTTGATTTGGCAATATACCAGAATTTGCAGATACAGTTCAAGTTCAGTTTGGGAAAGCTCATGATTCACGTACTCTAAATATGGAACGTGAATTCATGTACAGTAACGGAAATCACATACTATACAGTATGTGAATTTCCGTACTCTAACCTAAAATTCAATTTCTTTATCAAGCTGTGAATAAATCGGAGAACATTTTAAAAGCATTTTAATGTCGAGTTGGTCATATTTTACAAATTAACCTTATAAATTTTAAATTCTATCTGCCATTTTTCTTTTTCTAAATTTGAAAAAATATCTGGCAGATAGATTTTTTTTTATTTCACACCTTAATTTATAGGATAGGTCCAATTCAACATGAAAGCTTTGAAATGTTTTGTGACATAATAGTTTGTTCTAAAAATTGATTTTATATTTGAGTATGTGAATTCATATATTGTATAGTAAAGACTCCCAAAAAAGTATCGCCTCGCCTCGAACAAATGGCTCGTACGCCAATATGGTACTCGCAAACGTAATTTGAAGATATTGTGAACAAGCGCTGGAATTTCAGCTTTTATTTGACACCCTATTTCTGATAATTGACTGAGAAACACCGAAGTTATGAACATTTAAAACCCTCAGGCTCAATTTTTAAAAGTTGCTAATTTCATTTTTTGCACTGTACAAACCAGTAGCACAGACCAAAGGATCAAGATCATGAGTTTGGTCACTGAAGCTCGCGTTTTTTTCCAAACCATATGTCATTGGATTCTAACCATCATCCATCAAGATATTGTTTTTGTTTCGATCGTATTAATCATGTTAATGATGAGAAACAATATAAAACTTCAGATTCAACTGGTAGGCATTGCTTACCTTAAAAAAACATTGCACACAGTTATTCGTCCTCTGTGTGGTCTGGTACCTGCTCCATGTCTTTAATGCCAGTAATGACTACCAATTGAATGTCATTTCTCTCGTTTTATGTCGTTTTTTCATTATTTTTAACAAATAAATTAATGAAAAATTAATGAAAAACATCCACATCTTGATCATTGTTGATGGATAATGCTTGGGTACCAATGACCGCGTGTTCCAGTGACTAAACTCACCTCATTATCATTCTTACTCTTGCGTTACTGGTTTGTACAGTGCGAAAAATGAAATTAGCAACTTTTAAAAATCGATCTTGAGGGTTTTAAAAGTTTATAACTTCGGTGTTTCTCAGTCAATTATCAGAAATAGGGTGTCAAATAAAAGCTGAAATTCCAGCGCTTGTTCACAATATCTTCAAATTACGTTTGCGAGTACCATATTGGCGTACGAGCCATTTGTTTGAGGCGAGGCGATACTTTTTTGGGAGTCTTTATGTGAACTCCTTTACTGTACAGGAATTAATGTACCATATTTAAAGTATGTGTATGACAAGCTTTTCCGAAGTGATCTGTTGTTCCCTGTTTAGTGCAAAGCAAACTATTCTTAAGTACTTCTGTAATGCCCGGGTCAGGGGTGGGAGGAGTACTCACATATTTGGCCGAACGGGAATGTGCCGCTCTAATGGGTGGCTTTTTATAAAAAAATCCTTAAACATGGGTCCCGTTTTCTACCAAAAATATCTTGAAACATGTGTCAACTTTTTTGACTGAGCCCAAAATTTTGTAATTTTTGGGGTATTCAAGTGATGAAAAACCCCAGAATTCTTCTTCTTCAAGGAAAATCCTTAAATATGGGTATACTTTTTAGTGCAAATTACCCTTAAAGATGGGTTTTGAGGCTCCAGCAGAACACCCCTGTCCAGCTTAAATCTGAGTACCCCTTACGGACTGTAATGAATGACAAATAGTAGTAGAATGATAGTATAACCCTTTTTGATACTTGTTATTTTCAGTTATACGTCCTGCTTCAGCACCACCAAGAGCAAAACACAAGCATGATCAAAAGACAGACCCTGTATCGAGGTATGGTACATATTTTCATTAATGTGAAATTTAACCTTTTTTGCAATCAAAAAATGTCTCCAGATTTTATGGATTATACACATTGCATGAGTATTAAATGTGTGGCATTAACACATATAATAATGCATTCTATAACAAAAAGTTATTTTCATAAAATGTTATTTAATTTTTTTCCCCTTAGTTGTAAAATAGAAAGCCCTAAAAATGTTCACCTCTCACATTATTGCAATGTGACTAATTTTGAAATTATATTTTGCTTTTAAGGAAAAGTTACGCTCCTTGTTTCACACACGGTTGAAAGAAAGTGTGACATATTTTACATCATTCGAAAGCTGGGATTGTAGACAATTAAAATATGCCATAAACTAAGTTTTGAAATTTGTGACTTTCTGCTCATTTTGCCAGAGCACTCCTCAAATAAATACGGAGGATTTATAGTGTAGTGCACTATACCACCCTGTTTTGTTATTCCACAAAGCCTCAGCACACTTTACAGATGTTCACTGACCACTGTGGCCCAGGTAAGCTTCTTTCCACACTAAGCATTGATCATTTCCGGTTGTGGCAACCTCTAGGAACGCTTAACCTTGATAAGCCCACATATGTATTATCGCTGCCTGGATCAGCTCCCCAAGTTTAGTATTGGTTTCCATGAGAAAATTATAGCTGTTTGTTTTTGTCACCAGCAGGGTTCAAACTCGGAATCTTCCACACCGCAAGAGAGTGCCTTACCGTTTGAGCCAACTTGACTGCTGTGTGTGTGACCAGTCGCAAGCTAATTTATGCAAATCTTTATTTGGTCCTGTATAAGAAAATGAGATTTATGATTACTTAAGGAAACTGTTGATCTTTGCATTTTGTAGATTAACATTATCTCTGTATGTATATTTGTATATTTAAAGTATACTATTAAAGTAAATTGTTGTTCTGTACATTTTGTTTTTACAGACATCAAATGTACCAAGCAGCATGGAAATCCTACAAAGCCCCCGGTGAAAAGAGCAGGAAAGATTTGAGATGGAGTGTCAGGGTAGGTGTCCTCTCTAGTTTCCCTTCCCAAAACACCACCCTACATCATATACCCAGCTCTGTAATCCTACAAAGCCCTCGGTGAAAAGAGCAGGAAAGATTTGAGATGGAGTGTCAGGGTAGGTGTTATCTCTAGTTTCCCTTCCCCCAACACCACCCTACATCATACTCCTAGCTCTGTAATCCTATAAAGACCCCCGGTGAGAAGAGCAGGAAAGATTTGAGATGGAATGTTAGGGTAGGTGTTCTCTCTAGTTTCCCTTCCCCCAACACCACCCTACATCATATACCCAGCTCTGTAATCCTACAAAGCCCCCCGATGAGAAGAGTAGGAAAGATTTGAGATGGAGTGTCAGGGTAGGTGTTCTCTCTAGTTTCCCTTCCCCCAACCCCATCCAGCATCATACTCCCAGCCCTGTTAAATCCTACAAAGCCCCCGGTGAGAAGAGTAGGAAAGATTTGAGATGGAGTGTCGGGGTAGGTGTTATCTCTAGTTTCCCTTCCCCCAACACCACCCCACATCATACCCCAGCCCTAAAACATACAAAGCATTTGAGAAGAGCAGTGACCAATTTCACTAACATTTAAATGCATTGTTATAGCACATTGTAAGACCAAACCCATCGTTTACTTGCAATTACCCCTTGGTCCTTTGTAACGTTACGAAGGATTTGAATTTTATCTGTGTCAAATTCCCATAACTTGGGATGTGGTATGCTTATGTCTTTGTGAAATCCAATCTAGCTATGAGCTAAACCCTTCGTAACTAAGATGTATCTTTATTGTTTAGTGAAATCAACCCAGAAAAGTTTTTGAGAAGGAGTGTCAGGGTATGTTTCCTCTCTAGTTTCTCTTCCTTGCATCATCTATTTCATACTTGGGATTAATATTCCATCGTTTGTTTCCTTGGTAACAATATTCTATTGTAAGGTAAAGGGGTGGATTGCCTCTATGTATACGTCAGAGCACTCATGTTTTGAAGCAATTGGCAAAATCCCCACCGTAGTAATATTTCTATGAGGACACTCCTCCACAGTGATTCTGGTACCTTCCAAGCAATGAAAAATACACATTTGACACATGGGCTGAAAGGAGCACTTGAAAGTTACTTACCTGGCAACTAGTAAGATTTAATCTAATTTCTTGCTCAAATACATTATATTCAACGTTCATTGGATTAAAACGTCCGGCCTACAATGCTCAAAGCCTAAGAGTTTGATGCTTACACTGCAAGATTAAAAGGTTGAGATCGTCATGTGGGTGCAAGAAAGTCGTATCTACAATAGCTGCCATTTTTCACAAATTTGGATTGCATTCTGAATAATGAAAAGAAAAATCTAGGACCCCATTGGATATAAGCATCATTAGAGGCTTTCTTGGGTTATCCTTGGCTATCAGCCTAAAGAACTCTTTCTTTCTTTCTTTTTCTGTATAATATACAATCTTGGGTCCTGAAGAACCATTTCAAGAGCCACTGATATAAGACAGAGAAATTTCGAGGGACTTTTCACATTCTTGTATCAAGGTGTTTAATAAATATAACTTAAGGCAGCCATTTCAGATACGATTTTCGTGCACTCACATGACGACTGATGAAGTTCTGGATGTTATCTCTTTTTGTTTTGTTAGATATTTCAGATTCATACCCATGTTGTCATGATAAGAAAAATCTTTTAACCTTTTCTTTTTCCCATTTCTCTACAGGAGCAGATGATGTACAAAGATGAATTGCCCAAGCCTCAAACCCAACCGCGTGTTTATGTGCCAAATACATACAAAGTGCCTACGGAAAAGAAACGACAAGCCTTAAGATGGGCTGTCAGGACTACACTAGCTCACAAGCAAAAGCCATCATATTCAGCATTTGAATTTTAAACACATTCAAGTCTTGTCACGATAAATTATAAACTAAAGTGGCCATGCTCAATATATGAATTTTATGGTTTTAAAAACATGCCATACATTTGAATGTGAGACAAAAACAAGTCCTTTTAATGAGTGTGTAAGTCAAAACACACAAGAGAATCGGAAGATGAAACTTACTCTGCTTTAGTAGAACTTCCCAATGCCTTATCACTAAAGAATATGCCACGAAAAGGCTTCATGGAATTTTGTGCTTCAAGCAAAATGGTTTCTGCTGTGAATTCACCCAGAAAAAACAACATTACGGTATATCCTGAATGCTGATTCGCATCTGTTTTTTTAAAACCAGTTGTTGACCCATGAGCACCAGGATGACTTGTTTTGACCCCAATTTTTTCCTCCAAATGATGCGATTTTTTTACCCCATCTTCCTCAATTTGGATATATTCGTTTTTAAATGTTTCAGGCCACACAGTTGTATATGATTCCCCGATAAAATACTGATGCTAATGTATGATTAACTGCTATCAATTCTGACGTATTAATATCCATAAACATAAGTAT
>JXSR01S009727.1:3425-13463 GCA_000969725.1 Ophiothrix spiculata
GGGCTCGAACCCACAATCTCTGTATTACGAGACCCGTGGTCTAACCTCTCGGCCACGCTCCCCTCTAGCACATCCATTTAGATTTAGTTTCGAATCATAGGAAGTAAATCAACCCAAACAACTTGATTTGTATTATTATTTGTTGCTATTGCTTATGTTTTGCTTTAGTTTTCAATCTTTTTTTCATTTTATATTGCTTACTTGCAAGCAAATGTCTGCTGGAATAGTGAATTGAATAAGGATTACGTTACGATACAGTCTTGCATTGGGTCTTGACAGCTTTAAAGGACCCATACCACTAAAAAGCATGAGAATATGTCGATGTGGAAGGTTCCGAGGTTCCACTCCTCTAAATAAATACTTCGGACATGGGATTAACGTTTTTTAAAATTTCGTTTGAATCATGTTCTATATATCAACTCAGACTGGATGGTTAACAGTTGCCCTGTTTTGGTTAAAGGATTTTGAGTGTCTAGAGAAAGAGGTTACCGAGTATGAGAAAAGACATTCTGAGCATCTCCTATGTTCATAGCATCTTAGCAAAAATGTATTTCCACTAAAGATCACAATCACTGAATTAAACTAAAAACTGAAGGAACCAGTTGATTCATAGCTGAGATATCAAACAAGATTTGGAAACTTTTAAACATAGGAATGTCTAGGCGATGTGTGAGGCCAAAAAAGTTGTTGTGTTGCCCTCAGCGACCGACCCTGGTCAAAAATTTAAAAAAAATATTAGGGTCGGGAAAGCACCGAATTTTACTCAGATTGGGTGTTTTTTAGTTTCTTTTTAAAATAATCAAATTCCCATGTCAAATGACCCACAGGATCAATGGGCACGAAATGGAATTTTTGTGGGTCAAGATGTCAAAGGTCAAACATCGTGAGGGCGTGATTCAAAATGGCCGACAAGGTCAAGGGTCAAATGTCAAGGGTCAATGGTCATGAGGGCGTACTTCAAAATGGCTGACAAGTTCAAAACTCATGAGGGTGTGCTTCATAATGGCCGACAAGGTCAAGGTTCAAACGTCAAAACTCATGAGTGCGTGCTTCAAAATGTCGAACAGGGAAGAGGGGAGGAGGAGGAGGAGCAGGAAGAGGAAACAGTCAAAATGACCGAGGAGTAAAAGTAATAAATACAATACACGCATCGATATTTTCTCATTTTAAAATTGGCGGTTGAAGAGTAAAATATCTCCTCCAGCATGTATCGTCACGCGTGCCAGTGCGACAAGAGATTTAATAGGCGCGTCTACAGAGATACTTGGAAAATATACACACCCACATGGACGTCAGCAATGAGCGAGACGATGACGACGAACGCATCGATACCGAATATGAAGAAGAAGAAATGGATCAAGTGGTACGCATGCTCGTTAGAACACCTCAAAATCGGACCCTAAATGTCGAAATCATGTACAACAAATTCCAACCCTTAATGTCATAAAATATTCAAAATCATACCCTAAATGTCGCGATGTCGTAATACACTAAAATTTACCCCTAAATGTCGTAATGGACATTTGGCTCATAATAATAACGTAACACACTGAAACTGAACCTTAACTGCGTAAAAATGCACTATTTGCTGCGATAAAAACATGAATAATACATTGGAAGCCTTTTCTGTAGTTATTTCTTGGAATTTTATAGATACCATCCGTATTAGAGATTAACGATGATGGAAAGAAACAACCCCAATCCGCACAAAGTCAACACAAAATCCAATCCGTGTTCTTGTGAAAATCATGAAAGTATTCTCCTAGAAAAAGCAATTTGTCGTCCTTGTTGCTTATTCATTTTGTCACCCCATGTAGCTCAATCAGTAGAGCGTCCGACTATAGTTCGGCAGGTTCGTGGTTCGAATCCACGTTTGGGGATTGCCCTTAAAACAGTTGTAAACGTTTCGTGGCGCAATGGTATCGCGTCTGACTCCAGATCAGAAGGTTGCGTGTTCAAATCACGTCGAGACCAATATCGATATTTTTTATTTTCTCTTCATCTCCCATCAAATACCTATAGTAGTAGAAAATTCGCAAAAATCCGGAATAATCCGAAAAAATCCGTAATAATAAACCAAATATAGACTAAAACGCCCCAAACGAGAAGAAACATATAAGAGAAAAAATACCCTAAAATAGGCTCAAAATACCAAAAAACCGCCATGTTAAAACGCTTTAAATTAGGCTCAAAATGGAGATAAATTACCTTAACTACGGCTAAAAATACCCCCAAACGAGTTAAATTATTGTATAAATTAGGCTCAAAACGACCGAAATCGTCATTAAATTGGTTAAAAATCGGTAAAAATCAATAAAATCCATAAAAATCGATAAAAGTTTTTAAAATTTGAATTTTCCCGCCATTCGCCATTTTGAATCTTTAATCAATTTCAATTTTCTCGCTAACAATTTGACCTTTGGTGAACTTTCGGTGACCTCGATTGACCTTTTGATGAACTTCCGGTGACCTTTGACCCTTCCCATTATGCCTAGAACCGGAAGTTCCGGTGTACATTATCCCCCAGCTTACTGCTATGGACACACACCACTAGATAATGACATCGGAGTTCGCAGTGATTGCTCGTCCCCTAAATTAATAGATGGTCCGAACCAAGTTATTTGTTAAAATATCGTCAAAGTAGGCTGTGTGAATTTCGAAACGACTAAACGTTACTGATGGTTAGATGGTTCATTTTCCCATGATGTAGTTTACCAAAGAGTAAATACCATCAGGCGGCTACTGCGCTAAGTAGGTTTAACTCGGTCGGTATATATCATTTTTTCTTAAATGTGGGAAAATTTTTGACTCTGTCTGAAATTCAAAGTTTCACGATTCTGTTCTTTAATTTCATTTTTTTCCAGGAGTATTCAACTTGACGGAATCGACGTTCTCAATTTACATGAGCAACCCTAGTAGTAACCATGTTGGGCCCGTAATGAGAATACCAATCCCCATAAGTGGACCACGCGATATGTTATGACAAATACAGTGTCATAACTCTACTACAAACATGCTAAAGGTGACATCAGGACATTAAAAGAAGAAGTAAAATCCCTTAAAATACAAAACTCTATTTATAAATTTGGGAATTGACAAGAAGTAACACAAATAAAAGCATTTGAATTAATCTGTATTACACATTATAGATAAAAAGGGGTAACTGGCCTTGCGTCACAAATAGGTCCCTCAAATATCATGGATCTGTTACATATTACCCTAAAAGATGAAAGAAAACATGAATTTTTGCAAAAACTTCTTTACGTATTTGGGAAAGTTTGGTATCATATGAAAGGTCTTTTTATACTCTATTTAGGTGTAAAAAGTGAACTTCCCATGATTTTAATTAATGAAGTTATGCTTAAAAAAGCAATTAGGGAACACGATGGATCGGGTGGAGGAGGCGACGGTGGAGGAGGCGCCCATAGGATTACATGCAAAAGTGTAAGAAAGTTATGATTTATAAACACATGTATTGTTAAAAAATAAAAACGTTGGGATCATAATTTTTTGCATATCATGACTTCAATGAGATATGTATAATGCCAAAGCATGTATCGAATATTGACATATCATCCAAATTTTGTTGTTTCTTAATGGTTTATACGTGGGTAATTTTCTCTATACATTACTGTACAAAACATGCATTTACACTCGAAAACTTTAAAACGGCATATCTTTTGACCGAGTCGACGTAAAGTTGGTAAAAGTTATACATTTTCCAAAAGGAAATTTGACGAGGAATCCAATTATGTCATTAATTCTTAGGTAGTGTATACAGGAAAAAAATTATGACCGATAAATATCCCCAAAATTAATGAGTTGTTTCATAGATTTTGACCATCCTCAGTATTTTGACCACAATGAAATTGGTCACTAAATGTATTATTTTATGGAAGGCCATTATTACAACAACAATCAAGTAATGTTTGTTTCATTTGGATACACATTTCCCCAACAAAATCTTATTGTGCCAAATTGGTTGACCAAAATGCACTTCTATTTTATTTTGCACCCTGTATAATTTTTACCCATCCCTCAAAATTAAGCTTATTTAGGCAAAACTGAAATCCTTGGAAAATAAGCTTTCCAGCAATATATAACTTTGTGGGTTTTAAGTGTATATATTTAGAGTTACAATACGTTGAATACAAATTGGCATGGTTTTACCAATGTTTTTGTGTGAAACAAAAATTATGACCAGTTAATGACTTATGTCCAACTGCAGAAACAACCCTGAAGAGTCTGAAGAAAAAAGTGGCTCAGTTCCAATGTGGTAGAGGTGGTGTAGTAAAAATGACTTGAATGCATCGACACTTTGTAGGATTCTATTTCAAGTTATTGTCCAAAGCCCAGTATGTAAATTCATTGAGAAAATCCTTAATGGAGCTGGGACAACCACCAGAAAAGTTCTCAGCAAATGTCCAGTCATCCACATACTTACAATATTGGTTGATAGCACTAGTCTTGTGGCTGCATCGTTAATAAGAATTTGAAAGCCGATCATGGGAACATACTTTGTACCTTGAGGTACAACACCAACAAATACTTGAACGTATTTGAAAAATAGACAGACCTGAAGCTTGTCCTCTTTTCAGCTGATTTCCTCTTTTTTATTGCTCAAATTTACGCATGCACTTTCTTTTACATTCAGCCCTTTTTGAGCCATTTTACCCAAATTTCAAGTTCACGCTGTTTTTCAGCTTCTTTGAGCATTTCCTCTTTTTTTCACTATGAGCCAGTTGCAGGTCTGAATAGAGGCTTGCACAATTTTCTGATACCAAACTCATTCTCCCTATTTTATCCCTTGTAAAAACACGAAAGGAACATGCATCCCAGATACATGTAGCCAAGATATCGTTATTGGCATCCCTTTCATGTAATGAATCGACGCGATACATCATGACGATATCAATCCAGTTAGGGTCAGCTACCAAATATTTTGTTGTTGCACGAAATATTTAGGACCTTATAGAGAAGTATGTCCTAACCCTATTTATAATTATAATTAAAATTTCTTAACCTTTTTATTGTTTAAAAAATAAAAATTATTATCATTGTTGATAAAGACAAAAAAATTGAATTGATAATTATTCTGGGAAAAATTACCTTGACAGGAACGAATGTTAAAGTAAATTGCATATTTCCAAGCATGAATAATGTATTAAAATATTCTTCCTATTACTTCACGTGGTCCTTGTATGACACATTGACTGGGCGTCCATTGTTTTGGAATAGCTAAAAACAATAATTGAATGAAATATTCAATGCCTATGAAGTACTTGCTATGAAAAAGGTCAATTTACTGCAATTGATATTTGCTCTCGGAAAATGAGCTGGAAGTCGCAAATGAAGATTTTGCATAAATATCCTCTGAAGTGAAAGAAGAGTGTCGATACCGTATACAAGTAGTTGATTATATTATACAGTATATACGCTACTTTTTCAACATAAACCTCATTAACGTACAACTAATGTCGCCTTTGCGTGTTTATTGATCTCTTATTATAATTACCATTATAATCGTGTAACCCCGCGTGTAACTTTAAAATCAAATGTCTTCATTTTGGAAAAATTACGTTAAAAAGAAAGTATGGCATATCATATATTATTTGAAAGGTAGAAATATAAAATATTCATCCATGTAATAATCCAATTTTGAGACGGGCAACTTTCTGGTCATTTAGTTAGAGTAGGTCTAATATACTTGACATATAATATTCAAACAAAATCTATGATTCAAATCATGTTTAAGATAAAGATGTCACAACTAGTTGTTTCTTCACAAGCATGACATGATTGAAATCTTTCGTAAACACGTGACCAGTTATGTCATTCTAGCTCTGATGAGTCGAACAATTTTCTTAATACACGATTTTGTATATTTTGTGTAAAAATGCGACAGCTGATTGGAATTTTACTCTTTTTAGTTACTTTTACGTGTGGATATGTATCAAGATACATGAGAGACGCCTGTTACAAACGTGAATTTGACAAAGGGATAAAAGGAATTAGGTAAGGAAGTCTTACGTGTGGATACGTATCAAGATATAGATGATCATAGGTCATTATTGGTCATGCACATATGGGGGAGATGTAACATAAAAACCCATTCTTCGTAGTTTAATGTAATTTTATTCAAGAAGTTCAATACCTACTGCAACAAATTTGGTATGGTTATCTGGGCAATTTAATTGTCTTTCAAATTCAAATTTTTTTAAGACAATCGAACAACTATTATGAGATCTATGACTCAAAATGTGAGCCAAGTCAACGGGGGAGGCGGTGGAGGAAAAGACGGTGGAGGAAAAGCCCATTGACTTGTACACAAAATTGTGAAAAGTTACCAATCTTTTGAAAGTCGTCATGCCAAAAGTTGAAATCAAACAAGAATAATATTTTCCACACTTGTTAATGAGGAACAAACATATCTCTTCATGCCGAAATATTAATGGTAGGTGATGTATTGAATAAAGTTTGACGAGGATAAACTTTGTCATTTTTAGGGTATTTCCACAACTAGTTTCAACAATGTTCAAGGTCAAAATTTTCATGACAACTTTCGTACGTTGTGAAAACGTTGATGAGTAACAGTAATGACTTATTGTAAATGATCAATACCGTAATTGCACGGATTAACAGTAACAAATAAACCAAAGTCTATTTGATCAGGTTAATTATTGAGATAATGCATATTTGATCACCCTGTATACCAAAAATTCAGCAAAATGGCCATCATGATAGTAGGCAGAAATTCGCAACTTGTCTCAAGTACTGTCAACTATTGCTAAGACATATAAAGAACTCGCCAAATAACCCATTGAGGCATACAATCTTTTTGAAATGTATATACTTTTAACCACCCTGTATATTTCACGGTATGGATATTAATTGAAAAGTTCTATTTCTTATTTAGAGCCCTATGTTTTATCAATATAAATCCATACCTGTTTTGTTTTATGTTGATGGCTGTGTAGAATAAAAGAGGTCTATGAAGAGAGTAAAATTAACACGCCTTTTTTTAGTTTACATCCTGTATAATTTTCACACACCCTGCATAATATCAGTATCATTGTATATTTGGTATCCTTGTAGTATATGAGCTTTTAAAAAATGTATACTTTTATGGTGTTGAAATGTCCATATTTAATCCTGTGTTAAGAAATATTCAGATTAGTGATGTTTTTCTCATTAGGTGGTATGTTACACTTTTTCTGACCAATTCATGAATTATGATCAGATAGACTTTTTCATGAGAGAAGCGTGAATTCGACAAATGAATCGAACGTGGTAGGCAAGGAAGACTGTCGTAAAGAGTAAAAACGCAGTTTTAAAGTGTAATTATAAACGAGTACATGGAAGAATCTGCTTTATTTTACTTCACTCCGATGGTAGAAAGATGCCATACTGGGTGTCCAAAACTGTAGTAGTTGGAGAAATATTCAACTTTGAAAAAATCAGAATACATCCCTTCAAAATTCTAGTAAAATTTTGATATCACAGCATTATTGAATTTGAGTTATCAACATTAATAGATACCTATGTCAGAAATGCATTCATTAAAAATTCACCAAAATAATAAATATACTCTTTTAATGTAATTTTATTGTGAAACTATTTCCCTTTTTCCACTGATTTCCGTTGTACGTTGTGCAAAATCTAGATCTCAAAATATTAATGAAAGCTTTTTTGTAATTAGAGATATAGTTTGCAAAGTTTGTAGCATAGTTAATAGTTATAAACTGCTAAAAACAGTTTTACCCTTGAACAATTGAATATGATTGGTTCAGTATTCTTTAATTTTTGCACCACAGTTTAATTGACATGTTCAATATAAACAGCTCGTTCTGGAATGCTGGTATCCCTAATATGCATGTGGACTCTAGTTTCCTGTAATTGTCTTTGACGTTGAATTGTCTGTAACCTTCCTGAAGGTATAGTCAGCTCTAGTCTTGATAGCAATACCTCGGCCTTTATCATACCCTTTGAGTACTAAGTCTTTGGATATCAAATTTAACAGCCCTCCATTTCGATATTTTATCCAATCTCCATTATCTTATGGTGTGAGGTACACATTTGTGAAGTGTATCAACATTATTTATTATTAACAAGGAATATGGAATAACCATTCTATATATTATTATGTGATGCTTAGTTACTTTCTCCGGGGTTTGATTTTTATTTTTATTTTTCAGAACTTATCCTAGACCTCACGAGTACTTGAATATTACGGACTTGCCTAAGAATTTTGATTGGCGAAATGTTAATGGTACCAACTATGCAAGCACCACTCGTAATCAGCATATACCACAGTATTGTGGGAGTTGCTGGGCTTTTGGAACTACTAGCACTTTAGCAGGTATTATTTTGCTGAATCAAATATATATATATAATCAAATTTAAAAAAACCAAACAGATAGACATCAAAAATAGAAGAAAAACAACTTAGAAACAACAACAACCAACACATCAAATAAAACCAGAATTGGTGTATATTTAATTTTGAGATGAAAATATTAAATGGTTACCGATTAGAAGTTTTCAGATTTTCAGTAGCTTCTAATTTAGTGTTGCCAGAGTCCTTAACGTTGATAGTCCAGTTTTAAATATGACATGAACAGTTGTACATATTTTGTTTTAACCGATTTTAATTTAAATACCAACAGATCGCATCAACATCAAGCGCAAGGCAGCATGGCCGTCAGCATATCTGTCAATCCAGCATTTAATTGATTGCGGTAACGTAGGAACATGCAAGGGCGGAGGACATCTTGCTGTCTATAGATATGCACATGAGGAAGGGTTGCCAGATGAGTCCTGCAATAACTATCAAGCTAAAACACAAAGTAGGCAGCTTTATATATATTTTAAGGTCTATAGAATTAATGTTAAATATCCCAAATGTGTTTTTGAATTTTCAAAATATAGTTATTTCATCTTCAATTTTCTTCATGGTTATTTGTGTGAAAGTTCAAAATGGCCACCATTATACAAAGATGGCTGCAAACCAGTAAACGTTATTTTTTTGATATACCATAATGTTATCCCTGAATGGAAACCTTTATGTTGTTATGCAAGTATAAACCCACAAGCCGCATAAGATTGGTTAAACTTAATGACCTTTCCTTTCAAAATGGTCTACCGTCTGTTACTTTATTTTCCTTCTTCCCGCAATTGCTCTATTGCATGCCTATATATCAGTTGTTTGAAATTAGCGCCAACCGTGAAACAATGAATTGCTCTATAAAAGATACTTCGCAGTAATGACGGCTGACTTTTGAGTAGTCAGAATGCTTCAAACCACAATTTCTTTACGTTACCGTTTGATCGTTCCAACTAATCAATCTGACTTTTTCTCTACAGACTGCACAGATTTCAATCTTTGTGGTACCTGTGACACCTGGGGACAGTGTCGTGCTATTAAGAATTACACTACTTGGAAGGTTGGGGACTACGGACGGCTTGTTTATCCGGGAAGAGACGTAATGATGGCTGAGATTTACCAGAATGGACCCATAAGGTATTTAAGAAAGCTTAAGGACTATTATTCAATAGGCCGGTGTAGCAGGAATGTAAGTCACCCGTTCCTATCGTACGGTAAAGTATAATAGGCTAACAACTCTCACGCAACATTAGTTTCACGCTTTATTCCGTTATGGAAGGCGGACTACCATTTCAGGAGGACTAAGATTACTCTCACGCATCGGCTCGACCGGTATGATGCTTTGACCTGGACTTAGCCTGGTGATACAGTTGTTTTCTATACTTAGTGGTCGAGGCGGCGTTTGTTTGTTTTAGACCAATAATTCATGGAATTGGAATAGCACACAAAAAGATTTCGTGCAGGGATAGAAGCATTGTTCATTTTTTTTCCATAACAAATACATACAATATAAAATCAAGCAAGAATTTAAAAATACAATCTACATCAAAAAACATTTACAAAAGAAAACAAATACAGATACAGTTATGGGGGATAATACTAGAAGGCCAATAAGGCCCGTGGAATGTAATAACCCTTAAATTAAAGAAAAATAA
>JXSR01S009730.1:20130-39485 GCA_000969725.1 Ophiothrix spiculata
ATCTATTTTACATGCAAAAGGAAGTCAATTTTGCAAATGAGTCACATGTCGGGGTGGATGTAAGAGGTTTTGGAAACAAGCTCTTCATATTTAGAACAATAGAGGTCATTTTACACAGACATGGGGGGGGGGGATGCCTCTTTAACAAGGCCAAATTGGCAAAGAAAATGTCAATGGGTCAATTTACACGGAGTGCAGATCCAGATGCATGCGCATCTCCGAGATCTCCATGACCATTGATAACCTGAGTATCATTACATGGATCAGTACTTTCTTTTTTCCCTGATAGCACCGGGTGAACTTTGTGGGACTTATTATTTGTGTACGAAGTACATTAAATGTATTCTAGACCAAGTCTGTCAATAGTCACCTTGTGCCCATACACATGTAGACAGAGCGATTCCTTGCCCCTATTACATGTTACAGCAGACGGTTTAAACTAATTAACATGCTTGTGTTAGCATAAGAGTTGAATGTTTGGAATTGGGTTATCTAGCCTGAAGTTTAATTCAGTGGCATATAGCTTTTTATATTGGAGTGCAAATGGTTTTGTTACAACTAACATACAAGGCTTAAAAGGTACATCTGCAGTCAATCTTTGAAATGAGCTCCCCGTTTCGCAGGTTTTTTACTAATAAACGCATGTAGTCAAGATGTATTCTGCGCAACTCACGCGGTTGGATGTTATATGGGTTGTTACCGGGATCGTCACGCCAAGTTCTTGTCACTGGGGAGATTGACCAGTCATAACGATCGTCATGCCTCAGCTGTGTTGGTTGATTTAAATTCTGAATTACGCGTACGCACGGACTGCGTATAAGCTCGATTGTTTGAATATTCTGGACGCAATTTTCAGGGACCTAATTTAGAAGATAGATAGACTTTAATTTTTGGAGATGGCTTTGAACTGACATACAAAAACAGAGTTATCACTCAAGCACACAGACAACCAATTTTGAATTTTATGTCAAAAGTTTACCAAACTTGATAAGTAACAAGTGATAAGTTTTTTGACAGTTTTTCAAACTTTTCAAACACATTGATTTGAAATTTTTATAAATAAAGAAGTTTTTCGAAACAAGATTACAAATTGTATGCAATTTAAAATTTTCAAAAGTGTTTCAAATCAGCAGCCTATGACCTTTTCCAACCAGCAACTCAAATAATTGATGCCACATTTGATGCTGTTAAATCTTTAAAAATGGTCAGAAAGTAATGCCATGATGCTTATCTTGTACAATACCCCTTTAATATTAGATGCCTGTAATCATTATAAATGTTCGCCTATTTATCCAATTTTCAAGTACTTTCAGAACGGCAAAAAATATTTTCTCCATTTAATTTCTATTCATAGGAATACAACCAAAATCACCAATCAAGTACAGCAACCCCAGCAATCACACTGGCCGAGTTGAGTCATCTTGAAGACCCTAACATCCCTGTAGACACGGCAGAGATGATCAGGCGGGAGAAGAAACTCAAGAATCGTATCCAGGAGCTTGTGTCGACGTTAGAAAAACTGCAGAAGAACTCTGAGATGAGACATCAACAAAGTGCAGAGTTTGTGGCCGACTTGAAGAGAGCTAATAGGTATGGGTAATCTATCATGCTCTCGGAAAAAGTATACTTTAAGTACCATCAAAAACTTTCCCCAAACCATGACCACACCCTAACCTACTAAACCATCACCAGACTCATAACCACGACCCAACCCTAACCATAAACATACCCTAACCTTTACATTTCTGATGGAACCTAACTTGGTTCATGCTGTCAGTTGGTGTTCAGAATAACAATGACGAAGTCACCATACATGTGGCCCTGTGGTTGTTTGATCGCCATTGAAATAGTGCTCACATTTTTTATAGAGCTACTTATATACAGTGGCGTGGAAGGTTAAAACTAAAGGGGAACAGCACATTTTTTCTAATCAAAATTTATTTTGAGCAAAAATGGTCGGAAAATTTATGATTTTTTTGTCCCGCATTAAGTACGCGTTGAAATCATCAATCTTATTGGGCAGTTGATAACTTTAGCACATTCATTAATCTTGTCTAGTTGCATTCTGCGTGCCGCATAGTCATTGTTCAATTTCATGTACCCTTACGTCCAACATGCTCACGCGTGAACGGTAAACCAAATTTACATGGAACAATGAATGGTTGTATATAAATAGGCATACAATATTTGGGTGACTTTGAAGTTTTTCATGCAAAATTTAGTTTTGAAAAGAACTCTGACAATTCTTGCATTCCTGAAGAAACATTTGTATAACTTTTATAGACACAACAAACAACTTTTAAGACACTAATGCTTTTTAACTTCTTTACAATTATATTCTAATCATTGTCATATCAATTAGATAAATGCTCTTTACTTAGTATGAAGTGTGAAAACTGATGGCTGGTTTATAATAGCAAAAGCTACACTAGCGGTTTAAAGTATTTCTGCACAAACACTTTATTCAGCCATATCTCACAAGGCGTTTCTAAGGAAACTATCTAGAAACTTACGTTGGTTTTGGTCAGATCTGATAGGTAATCTAGTTAAGTGTAAAATTGAGCACCAAATGGGATCAACCCCCTCACGTACGGGTAGGGGGCAACAACACAAATTGGTCGAAAAATGTGATTTTTAGTGTCGAAAAATGTGATTTTTAGGTTAAATTTGATTTGACAACACCTGGGTCAAGGTCACTTCAACACTCAAGTTGAGTAGTCATATGGAATGTGTATATGTAATAGAGTGAAAAGCAGACAATTAAATATCCTGGTTACGCTTGACTGTGCCAAGAGAATGCTTGGAAGCAAACGAAAAATGACCCTTCAACGCCCCACCAGGTTACAAAAATAGGGTTGTGATGAATGTGGAGTGTTTTGTGACGGTATATGACAGATTGAAAACCTCTTAAAACATTTTAAAATGTCATATACCGCCAGGGACCATTCCACTTTTACCACGACCCTATTTTTGTAAACTGGGTGGCGTTGAAAGATCATTTTCGTTAGCTTCCAAGCATTCTCTTGACGAAGTTGCCTGCTTGTCACTCTATTACATATACACATTCCACATGACCACTCAACTTGAGCGGTGAAGTGACCATGACACAGGCGTTGTCAAATCAAATTTGACCTAAAAAATCACGTTTTTCGACCTATTTGTGTTGTTGCCCCTACCTATACGTGAGAAGGTTGATCCCATTCGGTGCTCAATTTTACACCTAACTAGATTACCTATCAGATATGACCAAAAGCAACATAAGTTTCCCGATAGTTTCCTTATAAATGCCTTGAGAGATATGGCTGAATAAGGTGTTTGTGCGGAAATACTTTAAACCGCTAGTGTATATAACATTGTTGCTTGCCTTAATTTGTTGATTTAATATAATTCCATTCATCAAGCGAGCAATGCACAAAAAAATGAAAATCTTCAGGAATGCAAGAATTGTCAGAGTTCTTTTCAAAACTAAATTTTGCATGAAATACTTCAAAGTCACCCAAATATTGTATGCCTATTAACTTTATAATAGCACATGCATATTTTGTCCTTTTTTACATTACTTCATGATATTTTATCATTTTTGTAGTGCACTTGTGACAGCTTATGAGAAAGCAAAGAAGAAACACCAGAGCAGACTAAAGAAATTAGAAGCTCAAATGATAGCCATGGTAGAAAGACATGATACACAGGTGAGTATTGCACTTGACATCATATGGGCAATTCCAATGTAACGTTTGTGACCGAAAAATTGAAAAATTTCACTTTTAAATAGCTACAGAACCTAGCATAAACATTTTATCCACAAGTTTGTTGTTGATAATGAGGCTCACTGGTGGTGCAAAGACATGTAGGTGTTTAAAGATTAAATTAAATTCCAAAATCCTGAATATGTTCATGTAACGTTTGGTAACGTTTGTGACTTTGCATGGAAACAGTTTTTTGCTCCAAATTCTCTGACGTGTTAGCATATTTAACATAATGCAATAATTAACATATTTACAAATATTTCATAAAAGTGGCAAAAAATTCTATTGTCAGGATTTCTTTCTATGCATTGTTTGGTGTGGTAACGTTTGTGACATTTTGATGTAACTTTTTGGTAACGTCTGTAACATTTTTGAATTAAAACATGTGCTCATTCATGCATGGATAGAAAAACTTTAAAATTTCTCTTTGGGAAATACTTCTTACGTACTAAGTAACAAACGTACGATTGAAAAACCTGCTTATGTGGTCAAATAAAAAAGCTGATTTTTTACTTGAATCAAAAAAGTTTCATTTTTCCATGGAATATACCATTTTCCCATTTTTTGCATGGGCGGCAAACACCAAGTCCTGTAACATTACATTATCAGTACTATCATACTGGCAAATCACACATGATAATGACAAGAATAATTTGGTTTAAATTTTCATATCATGATATTAAGTAAAATATCAGTCGCTGCTAATTTTGTTTATGCAAGCCACATGGTAGAGGAAACTAAAAAAATAAGAGGAAGAAAATCTGTGTGTATGGTGCGTAGCGTGTCATGCAAACTCTATATTTCATATTTTAAGAGCAGGGTAGAAAGATATGGTTCACAGATGAGTTTTAGGCAATACAAAATAATAAACATAGCAATCATTCAAATTTGGCATGAAAGGGATAAACCCCAGTCCCCCAAGTCAACATAAAAGTGGTAACTATGTGCATTCTAAATTTCGTAGAAAATGAGTACATTTTTCACTTTAATCGCGGTCCGTGAAATCATAAAAAAGGGGGTATTTTGAGCATCCATATCCATGAAATTAAAAAAAAATGGTCACATTTCACACAATTGGTAAATCCGAAGAAACCCACAAGGGATTGATATATCCTTAAATGACGACTTTTTTTATAATTCATGAATGTAATATCGAAAATCTTGGAGCTGGCGGGAAAGATGTCACAAGATCTGGTAGTACAACAAACATAAAAAGTAATGTATATATATTTATGTTTTGTTCTCGATCATGTTAGTTTAAAAATTTTGAGAGTCTTTGAAAAGGGGAGTCTGAAAATCTTGTCTTTTGGGTATTTTTATGCTTATTTTGTCCTAGTTTTGCCGAAAAAGGGGGTAAAATCAATGAAACATCTTTGAAAAGGGGGTTTAGAAAAAATGAACAACTCGCATGGTTACCGCTTTTTATGTTGACTTGGGGGACCGGGGGGGGGGGGGGACCGGGGATAAACAGTAACTGATTCTGGAAACAAATAGACTTTAATTTGCCTCTAGAAAAAACTGTGTCACTGAGTGTCTAATGTGAGCCATTAGTATGTTCCAATTATTTTAGGAGCATTTGCAGTGAAGGCTCAATCACTATATGTGATACACATAATCAGAGGTAGAACTAGTACCGTTCCCACAGACCGCCCCTCCCACGGACCCAGTGGCTGGGGGAAGGGAACTAGTAGACTGGATTGAGATTTGATCACTCCCAAATGAATTACTTATCTGACCACAATCTAAACCGATTTGTCTCTATAATCACACCAATAGCACATTTACCCCCAAGCTTCAAGTTTAGGTCTTCTCCCAAAGCCACTGTAATCAACTTACAAAAGTGCCATTTTTATTTTAGTCAAGCAATGCTAATTCACTACTGAAAGTGTTGTTCATAAAGTTATCATATCTGATTGCTTTGTGTAATTATTGACCTATAAGTAAGTCACTGTGACTGTAGGCCAATATCAAATAAATTATATACTTCAATTTGTCACATTTGGAGTTCAATCTTTATAGTGAAAATATATACACCACAAAATTTGAACACATTTTCAAATTTAACTTTTGCTAATGAGTTTGTACAAAGTGCTTCAGGGTGCTTGGCATAAGTGTGAGCCAGGTAGCCCCTGCTGTGAATTGAGAAACAGGATTTAGTTCTCAGTCAGAGTCTCTGGTTCTCAGTAGTTATTCTCTAATTATTCTCTGTATGCAGTATTTTGAGAGCCACCAAGCTTCGTCAGGATCTCAACAAACAAGATGTGTGTATTCAAGAGCTGTCTTTTCAGCACACTTTTGATTCTCTGCAGAGGGTAGTGGACAGCTCTGAGCAAGAGCTAAATCAGAGGCTCAGGGGCTACTTGATCTTATTGTCTATGGTCAACATTAGTTAACCCTAACCCACCTCAGTACAACCAAAAGCAAAATGCAAGAAATTTGCCAAATACGTCATAGACAGGGGATACGTACAGATGGGCATGAAAGTGCTGCCATGGCAAGCCATACTTGCTGACTTGCCATACTCGATTGCTTGCCATAGCTGGACTTTGGATCGGGATGTAAGAGGTCGGGGGTTCGAATCCAAGGGGAAACAGGAAATGTTTGTATGATATATTCAGACTGAAATAGTTTTTAAGCGGAGGAGGGAGGGAGCGGGTTGGCACAGCGATAGTTCCCTCGCCTTGCACCAATGAGGTCCTGGGTTCGAGTCCCCTGCCCGGTGCTTTATGTGCATTTGGTTTTCAGTCCATGCTCGTTTCCGCAGGTTTTCTTCGGGTACTTCGGTCTTCCTCCTGCATTCAAAAGTGAATTTAAAAAACATCTTGGAGCCCTGTTGAAGATAAGCTTCCTTTAGTTTACTTGGTACCAATAATAATAATAATAATAAAAGTACCAAGTTGGGTTTCCTTGGCGAAAGCCTAAACAAGGTGAAGCATTTTGGAGTTGGGGTTAAAGGCACTTTTCTATATCCACACACTTGATTTACTTTTCTTTCCCTTTTTTTTCCATAACCTACAGGTTAGGATGTTGAAACAGAGAATATCCCTTTTGGAGGAGGAGAACCACACATCAAGACCAACTCATAATGAAACCTCGTTATAGAAGGCACTCTTACGATTACTTGACTCAACAAATCTAGGATGACTTGATTTATATATATTATTAATCCTAATCCTTCAATATCTCAAAAAACCAAATAAGAAGGTTTAAGAAAATGAAACCATCAAAATGCTGCTTGGGAGTGACCGATCAGTAGGCTTTAGCTAAACATAGGCTATGGACAGTTACTGGTCACAGGCCAAAAGGCTAGCCAGTAAATGTGATAAGTCGCTTATACATGCTATATTCTCAATGTGTTGCATTTTCTCAAGTACTCTTTGTGGATTTAATTTGTTTTAAAGCCTATTCAAAGTTAAGGGAGCATGGTCTGATTGCTTCAACTTAAATTTTTTTACCAAAATATTGCTCATATTTTTCTCACATCCCATATGAAATTTCGCAGTTGAGGTATGTTCCGTTTAGGAGATATGGATATGAAAATGTGTCTAAATATGGTAACCATAATTTATTTTACACAGTAACATATAGACAGACTTGAAACACAGAATTGCCCATAAAACCAAAACAGTGAGACCAATTAAGCTGAGATTTGAAAATTAAACCTCTTTAGTACTTTCATATGACGGAGAAAAACGTAATTTTTAAAAATCGCACTAAGCTCCATTAAAGAGTAGACATGGACCGACGAAACCTTGGAAAAGTTCGGTCAAGTCCAGTGATGCTTTTGTTATTAAATCAAACAGAAACTACATAGACTGCTGGAAGGCTACTACAGGAATGTCACCATTTATGTGTTCATGAATTTAATCCACAAAGTCCCTCATAAACTTGACATTTGTTACTGGAAATGGAATGCATTGATTTTGTGGAGCTCCGACACAATGATTCGTTGATGGAAACTTTCTTGAATCGGTTATTTTAGATTTGATGAGTCAGGGGATATTTATTTATCATGTATATTTTTGTGAATAAAAATAAAGAGCTTTTGTATTTATTATAAACTGTTGATTATTTTACAAGAAGTTAGGGTGCTTTTCTGTACAGTTATGGTACAAAAGAAGCTTATTACATTGAGTATTAGGAAAATGTTTACTTGCGGTTCTCAACTGTTGGTTAAACTATATATGGAAGCTTGCGGCTAATACAACTAGCTCAGTTCGGCGGAACTCACAATACAAATACGATCCGAATTTTGATACCCACGTATCAAAAATCTATCAAAATTCTTATAACAATATCAGATTTAGGATGAGGGTATCAAAATTCTGATACGCCTGCTGGTTCGACGCAAGCTGGCAAGTACGTGTAGAAAAATCTTTCTTGCATCTACGTTAAATGTACCTGTGAAAATGTCATTTTTATCTTTGCAACTTCTGTTGAACAGCTTTGAAATATGTCCTGATTACAAAAAGCAACATAATTTGGCAACAACTTGATGATGATGTTACTTTCTTTTGTACATACCGCTATGGTGTGCGGCGAAATTGAATATATTCATTGCCCTGTTAGTTGCCATGATTGCCGTGCACATGAAATGATGACAAAGTTGAAGCCACACTTTGACCGTACTAATTCAGGGATCATCTAGAACTCTTTACGAGTGGTGAATTTCCCATCACAAATTGTGTTCATGTACGTATTTCAACCCGGTTGAGCTGTGAGCTGTTTTTTTTTAACTTTTTCTGTCCAAATTCAGATATATATATCCGAATTGTGAGTTGCGCCGAACTCAGCTTGCATGCCAGTTGGTGTTAATACCCTCTTGTCAAGGCATAAAAGTGCAGTTGCTGACATTTTTCATAAATTTGTATTTGTCATACAGTTATCAGTCTCTGGTTAGTGAACATCAAGAACCATTTTAAGATGACACATGGTAGAAATATTTTGCCAGGATTGCTGTAAAGACAAGATGGCAGCTATTACAGATACAACTTTCTTGTACTCGCATGAAAATCAACTACAGTCATGACAGTCATGAAAATGACCGTAGTTGATATCATTGAATCACAGTGTCAGAGAGTACAAAAAAATGGTACAAAAAAGGTGAATTGAATGTACAGGTAATCAGAATTCATATTTATTTATCTGACATGGCCTCAAGAGCCGATCTAAACCAAGAGAGCTTTGAAAAAGATTATTGATTTCAGGAATCGGAACGTGATGCAACAAGATGTTGGTATATATTATCCCAATTGTTGGTTTAATTGAAGAGGAAGCATTATGGATCATCATAAAGAATTTCATAATAATAAGCTGAATACTTGTATATAAATCACTCAGTTTTGCAGTATCATACCATTGCTAAAAAAATCAGCATTCTCGTACATGCAACACAATCTATTATGTTCTACATTAATATTGTAACACAGTTGTTGACCCTGGTCACAATAACCTTGCGGCGAGGTTACGATGTGTTTACGGCATCAATTCAGCAGACGCCGATCGGACACCGGACGGTGTCCGCGAGCCGTAGAGGTGCCGGAGGCATGCCGCAAGAATTTAATTCCGAGTTAAAAACTTGCGGTTTGTATACGATGTCTTCAGTTATGGTCACTGGTGTCCGAACGGGCATCGCAATAATTCACCGGTGTCATACCGGCGTTGCGGCTTATGTGACCAGGGTGTAATTGCCATGGCAAATCGACATGCTACTAAAATAATTAGATAACTCATCTCATGAATAAAATTATAAATCTGCTAAATCAGCTCTTTAACACAAGATCTGCCGATGTTAATGTGTCAGTTAAGTATATGCATGACCAGAGGATGATTTAAGACCTTCCCACAATACATAGTAGCAGCTCAGTGCATGATGGGCATGAATGAACTAATGGAATGTTCAGCGAGGTCAAATTACCACTGCTGTGTAGTATATGGGAAAGATGTGAAATTTCACACTAAATTAAACTATATTATGGATGTCAAAACTTGAAGCGACCAGAGATTTGTTTAAATATCCATAAAGCTAGTAGTATGACCTTTCTCAAGGTAATTTTAATTAAATGGTTGCTTACCTAATAGACAAGCTGTGCTAGGTTGAAAACATTCATTTCACTGTAATGTCAGTGGGAAATTGCTCTCACTGTGGGTTATTTTGAGCTATTGATTTCAAATTTTGAATATTTTTATAATATTGGCCTTATAAGAAGTACTTCAAACACCATCTTATGCATGACCATGAACAAGTCATATGATCATGTTTGCACGAGACTTATTCATATTGAGAGGGCTTTCAGTTTATGAAGGTGATTTGGACAGGAATTTTAATTACATGCAAAGATGAGTTATCCAATTATTTTACTAGCTTGACAAAATGTGAAGTTAGCTTTGGAATCTGAACCATTGTTGTACATTTTTTCTTGTTTACAATCTCCACCCAGTTTATGGGCATAAATCCATTCTTGGAATTTAGGACTGTGGGGATACTGCTTTGAGTGGTTGAAAGTAAACTTAAATGACAAGCAGGGGTACGTTATAGTGCAGGTTTGTACTTTCCTCAGAAGCTACAATCATGGAAATTGGTCATGTTTAAATTTGCTCCCTCTCCCCCTAGTACAATGTTGACAGATACAGTGTTATCAAATCATTTGTTGTGCCTCTTAACATTGTTTGATGGGGGGCCGGGAAGGATATGATTTTGTAAAGGGTTAAACCTGAATATACAACTTTCTTCGAAAACGATCATCCAAATTCAGCCAAATTTAGAAGGAAAATTAGCCTGAAATATACTCGCGTGTACCAACACACATTTTCCATGATTGTAGCTTGTGCATTTATGAACTTTAAATCTTGCAATATAGTAAATACTGATTCAGATTTAAGTCCAAAATGTAGCCTTTTTCTTCAGAATAAGACATTTTATCATATACATAACATTGGGTGAGAATGATGATTGCATATGTATCCTACTCCTGTCCAATATTGTGGATATACCCCTGTCACACTTGGGTTAAGGCCTATATACTATGACAAGAAGAATGTTATTGCTATGTAGATGAACATATTTTGGTTGATTTACCAAAAGAAACGGAAGCAAAGAGGAGTAGCCGGTAGAAAATAAGGCTGCAATGGTTTTGGGCGAAATGTCCTGATGTATTAGCAAAAACATTGTTTGCCAGTATTTTACCAAAATGGTTCAATTTCGATAATTGTCATAATTGTGTATTGTCATGGATTGTATGAAGTCCATTAAAGTTCCTGCAAATCATGATCACCTGGACCAAGTAATGTGTACAGCAAACAATTGAATTATTGTGCTTAGTAATAAAGACCATCCTTTTAAAATGTTAAAACTACTAACCAACGTTTACGCTATGCATTTTGGTTGCCGTTACATACTTGCATATGCGCCCAGCAGATTTGTTTTGTAGGAAATTTAATATCTTCAATATAGATACAAACTATCATTATCCTTGTACAAATATTAAACAAAATGCTAAAACATAGAACACTTTGAAAGGACCAAAGTTGATTAAATGTGAACTGAAAATGAAAACCTATATCAACCAACATGCTTGTGACTATCACCTTTGAGTAAAAATCATATGACAAACCATTTTATGAGAAAGTTAATACATGTGGGATTTTGTATACCTTAAATACATGTTTTTATGGTTGTCCAAATATAAATTTCCCACTTTGGGAAACAGTACATGATACACAAGATGGTGGACTGTACTTATGACAGGAGCTGGAAATAAAAAAGTTTGATATGTAAATCTTAAATCTTGGACCCAGATCTGTTTGGAGAGAGAACTATTTGTGAATAAAAGGTCGTGTCTATAAGAGACCATATTGTTGTACATTATATGTAACTATATAAAAAAAAACATTATTTATACAACTATTGACCACTCTCATAAATACACTTTGACAAACAGCCATTTAAAAATGGTTAAGCATGGGAAAGGCTCTTCTGTGCTCTGCTTGATTTATTGTATCAAATGAATCAACTGTCAATGGAAATAAATATAGGCAACATTTTGGCAGTGCTTGGATTCACGAACAATGGGACCCTGCACTCTCAATAAATTATTGTTTGTCCTATTTTTCAGTGGGCAGGGACTCTGAAACTCCCATTCAGACAAAGAGGAAGTGTATTTTACATATGTGAGATTGGAATCCATTTGTTCTTTCTATGCTGTAAAAAGTTTTTGAAAGAATGAAATGTTATGTTGTTTTTCGTGTCAATAATCATATGTATGTGTGACGATATCTCATCTTAGGCCACAAAAAAAGGTTTGTCTCAGAAACCCGGCCGTGCGCATTGCTATGTGATAATGAATTTAGCATGTAGCTCTTTAGCACGTAGAGCTATGCGCTGGTCTTTCCCTTTTTTTGAGAGAGAGTATCCAGCGATCGACGACCGTCCGGGTTGCTGTCATTTGTTGTTGCAATTTTACCTTGAACTTAACATTTTATTTCAACTGTCAAGACTTTCCATAGTTAAAACGGGCGGGATCGTACTTAGAAACTTGGCACTTCACACATGTTAGGTGGGAGATCAAACTTTAAATTGCATACCGCTAAGCTAATTTTCTAAACAAATTAAAAATCGCATAGCTTTTTTGCAAATGGTTTCCGAGACGAACCTTTTTTTTTTCTTGGCCTAAGATGAACATAATATAATGAGGTAGTGCCTGGTGATCAAACATCAGACACTTGATTTGAGCTGGTCAATGGTTTGTTACTATTGCCCTCTTAAAACAAATTGGTATATAAAAACAATTATTGACTGCTCTTCCCTTGACCTTCGTTCGTTTCAAGATCACTTCAGAGCAATAGTTTTTACTCGAGCAGTCAATATTTGTATAATAATCATAGAATAAATTTCAACATATAGCTTTTCATAACTCTAAAGCAAAAATAAAACAAACAAAAAATATCAAATATGGAACTGCAAATCAAGTAATAAAAATATCAATTTTAAAAATTACATCAACCTCTTTTAGTAAAAAATCTTTAAAACATCTCAAAAATGTCAACAAAAATGGTAGAAGCAACAAGTTGCCTAAATAGACGAGCCCCTATTATGATTAAGAAATGATCACAGCATGAAAGCATATATTATGTAGGCCGCTGCGACAAAGGACGCAGTTGTCATCTCCTACAAGTAGCTCATTGTAGCATATCTGATGTATACTACTTGTATACATCAGATATGTTACAATGAGCAACATGTAGGAGCCGACAACAAGTGAATCCTTTGTGGCCTACATATGATTTGTTCCCCTGAAACACAACAAAATTGGAAAATTATACCAAGTAAAAATCTGTTGGTTCTAGAAATCTGGAAATAACAATCTTGAAAATGATATCACTTGTTAAAAGCGATCAATTGATGTTTTGGCAATAAAATCAATATCTTATTTAATATTTGTGCATGTAATCTTTTCTAGTGATTTGGGGCAGATTTTATTAAGCTGTTTGTCTGAAGACTTTGTCTAGGTGTTGTGGGAACAAGTCTAAAGCCGAAAACATACTCGGCCTCCAAACAAATTTTTCGCTACCAAACATTTGGTCGTGACGTCAAAATGACGAGTGACCCCAAACGAAATAACGTCAACACCGAGTTGAGACCAAATAAAATTTCGCGCTAGATTGCACATGCTATTGAATTGCCATATATACATTGGACCAAATGTTTGCTACCCGTTCATACTTTAAGTTCGATGGCAAATATTTGGTGACGTCACGACCAAATGTTTGGTAGGAAAAATTTTGTTTGGAGGCCGAGTATGATTTCGCCTATACTCAGGCCAGTCCAATTAAGCTTTATTGCATCGATGATTTGTGCTGCATCATGAAAGGTTTGCAAATGGTTCACAAAAGCATCAGTGACATCAGCAGGTGTATTGAGGGAGCATTTTTATGCTTTCATTGAACTTGGTCACTATGGGTTTGTAGGGGATTTGGCAGGGTTCGATTCAAAAACGGAGATGGTTGCTACTCTTCCTGCGATGTTATTGCAAACCTTTGCAAACAGTGTCATTTATTTTGTATCAATTTATAGCAAAGACATGGTCAAATTATTCTTTAAATTATCCATCATCTCTTTCCTAATGAAATGAAGAGCCAAATGTGTCAAACATCGCAATGAATTAGATGCATATAATTGTCAAACTATATTTTCAATGTTTTACAAGCATACAGCATATGATAATATTGATCAAATAAAATTTCTGTTGGAAAGACATATGTTGTGTAACTTGCATTTATTATTTCTTTAATTAAGGACTAGGAGTTGGCAGGCTGACAAGTGCACCCTTTCGCCACGACGGTACACATATACTTCACTTTCACCGAAAACACTTTAGACATGGTTCCAATTTTTTACAAAAAACCCTTAGACAAAGGGTATCAATTTATAAAAAATTAGATACAGGGATATGCCATTCCAATGAGTTACTTTTTGCAGAAAAAACCCTTGGAACAAGGTTATCAAAAATCGGGTCAAGTCAGCCATTTTGGCATTAAAATATCTTTAGAGTAAGGGTTTCAGACCTTCAGTGGGACATCCCATCATAATTTAAGTCCTGGCACCATGACATGACTTGGTATCAAGTCATGGTAAATGATATGTGACCCGTCATATCGAAAGGTACCTTAAGGTCGGCAAAATTAAAATTGATTTTTTGGTCTCACCTGAAAGATTATATTTTAAGCTTTAAACTTGCTTTTGGTTATTGGATGTTTGATTACAAAGTTGCATCCAAATTGGTAAAAGGTATCGGGCTGATTCCGAAAACTAAAGTTCTGAAAAAATCAAGTTTCTATACTGGTTAGACGTGAATGGAGAAAGGATTTTTATCTCGGTTTTTAAAACAGTTGTCTTATGTTTTGGATGTTGGAACCTGATTAATATGATAGAATACACTCCAAAGATAACGTTTCTGATGAAATTAGAAATTCGACCTTGGACGTGATTTTTGACTATGCTCAGCTTCAATGGCCTGTATCTCGTAATTTACTATGCCGGTATTAAGGTACCTTTCGATATGACGGGTCACATATGCAGTTAAACAGCCATTTAAGCATCTCTGTACAGACCATCTGTGGACTAAGTCCACACCCCAAATTCATCAAAAATATTGAAGCTGTTCACAAATTTTATAATCAGTATGCTCCTTGATAGTATCGTGCATCTCATGATAGGTGATTTGTAAACATTCAGAATCAAAATTTGTGGTTTGGGGGCTAAAAAATTACCGAATTTAACAACCTCAAGTTTGTTTATGTCCAGATTTTTTGTTATAAATTTCATCTTTGGGTTTAAATAGCCAGAACGGAAGTATGGCGCCCTCAGCTATTTGGCGACTGCGGAGTCAGTCTAACCTCCACCCTACCTCAGGATGAGGACTCTGGTTTCTCAATTTCATCTCATATACAAAGGTTAACTGTGATGTAACTCATGCCGGGGGTCCTGTTTCCACATGGTTGTTATTGTCAAAATATTTATAAACTTCCCATAGGCTGGGAACAGAGCCGTCAGACAAAGCACAAATGCAGTATACACTCCCGGTCAAAAAAGTTTGTGCACGCTTTAAAAATAAGGGCAAAAAATGTAATTATCATATCAAACGACCAAGACTGAAAAAAATCATGTTTTTTTAAAGGTTTCTAATGTATCAAATATAAGTCATCCATGTTTTCTCTGATATTCGATCTCCCATAAAATATAAATCCCAAAAAATTACGAAAATGATGAACGGTTCTCAGGATATGGCTGGTTAAAGGTTTTGTGCGCAAACACTTTTGACCCGGAGTGTATGTTATCATGAAACAAAAGTAGATACTTCCATTGATCCACTCCCATGCTTAAGGTGTCTGGTCCACCCGTACTGGTTTGCACTTGTTTTGATCTCGCAAGTGCAGCAATACGCATGCGTAGTGTTTTGAATCAAAAAAATGTCACATGTACTCATTTTTCATGAAAATAAGGTCAGTGACCGCTCATTTTTATTTTGTTAATTGAAAGAACATACTGTTGTGCAAATTTTGTGAAAAAATTGACACAAAATTTCAATGGGAAGGTTTTGAATCAACACTAAATATGTAACTTTTTAGCACATTTCCAAAAAAAGCTCAAAAATGACTCGCATTTTTACTAGCAAATTTCAATCAGATCCATCATGGATCAGACACCTTAAGTTTCATTGTACACACCTAAGTTTTTATTGTACATCATATTTTTATCTCTCCTGCACATTTTCAGGAAGAGACGGCATTCCAAATTTCTGTCAGCTGTCTGCAATTTTTGTCATGTGTGTGAAAAAGTGACATTTTAGAATCAGGATGATGGGCAATCCCTTTAATATTTTTTATTTGCTTGTTATGCACCTATCACTTGTAACTCCGGCCACCGGGTACCCGGGCGCTAGCGGGGAATGCGCCCGAGCTCGTTCATCACAATTTGACGAGTCCCCGCCTAACACTCCACCGACTTCCCCGTAGGGCGGGGCATCCTCAAATCTGAGTCACCGACGAAGTCCCGGCCCCATACCACAGGGAAAGGGCTCAAATTTCATAGATTTACGTCCTGGTCAAATTCCCCGCCTAAATGGTCACCATCGAGCCACTGCCGCATCCCCGCACGTGTTCCCCGCCTGGCGGGGACATCAGCATGCACAACTTCCCCGCACGAGCATGACGAGTTCCCCGCTAGTGCCCGGGTACCCGGGGGCCGGAATTACAAGTGATAGGTGCATTACGTTTATATAATTTGGAGTGACAAGCTGTATTGAATCTGCAATAAAAAGAAATTGACAAAGGGCAGAATTTATACTGGAAGCTTGTGGTTGATGGCCACATATATTTATTTATTTATTTGAAACTTATATTAATTTTCAGTTGGCATTATTTTCAGCATATACACCACCCGGGGGGACCACTCGGTATGGCAATTGGTACTCGTGCTCATCATAAAAAACAGCATAAAAGGGTCCGATTTTTGCCCACCAGTGGCGTCTACACTTTTTGAAAAAGGGGTAATTTTCAGCATTATTTTTACGCCATTTAGAGTTGTAAATCCAAGCTACCCTCGCCGCTAAGGGTCATTTTTCACATAGTGTTGCTTAGCTGAAATTAAATTTAGTACCTAATTTGTAAGAAAAAGGTTATTACAATCTTAAGCCGTTGTGCCATTTTGGGTGAGATTTACATCATCTTACACCATTTGCGGGTGCAATTTGCTGTCAACAATTACGCCATTTAGGGTTCAATTTTGAGGTGCTGTGACGAGCATGAGTACCACTTAAGTATGCGAGTGGTCCCCCGGGATACACCATGGCCATAGCAGGAAGCTTCTGTAGTAGGTAAGGGGTCTACCGCTCGTATGTAACGAACTTCAGAAATTCTGGAAAATAATTAAGATATAAAAGGGTTTTGATTAATAAAACATGTAAAAGTTATTAACCACAAATTGATCCCAAAGTAAAGCTTAAAAAACGTGGAAAACCATCGCTACCCAGATCAGCTCCACTATCAAAGTTGTGTGCGGGTTTCCACAAAACAATTAGCAGTGGCGGCACCATGGGGACAAGGGAGGGGCATTTGCCCAAAATTTTATATAGTTTGCCCCCCCCCCCCCGAAAAAAAAATCAGAAGCTTTTTGGTGCAAATTTTCCTCAATTATACCCCTTTGTATTTATCATTTTGACATAAAATGTACAAATTTTTGCGTGCTTCGCGCGTATTTCAATATTAAATATACTTATTTTTAACCCAAAATAGGCGTTTCTTAGCCAAAATAAACAAATTTATCCAATTTTTTTTTAAACATTGTTTTCACAAAATATTGCCCCAGTTGGTGCCGCCGCTGTATCAAAGTGAAATTCTCTCAACTTTGGCACCTCATGGGTTTGAACTTATATGCACCGTAAGCGAGCTTCTAACCATTCGAACTAATTTGTCTACTAATTACTGGTAGATATAGGATAAGGAGGAACAATTTTCTTGGGAAGATCAATTTTCCTGAATTAGGATAGGGCACTAAGTGGAATACAGAACTATGCCAGTGTCACTTGGCTTATCCTTTATGTAAGAAAGATCAAATTATGGCATGAAATTCTCGGTGTAGCCATTTAGTGGAGTCACTTAAAATTTTGTGAACCCCTCTCAATCAGGACACTAACGTTATCTAATCGAGACATATTGCAGCCCAGATGATAATCCAATCGGGATAATCAATGATGAGTAATCCAATCGGGATAATCAATGATGAGTCATCTCGATTAGATAACTTTAGTGTCCCGATTGATAGGGGGTCACTAAATGGCTGCACCGTGACGTCCTCTATTGAAGGATTTTAAGGGTCATTAGCGCATTTTATTCAATATTCCATAATTGAGTTGCAGGAGTTCTATCATTTCTTCAGTGTATCACAAAGGGTATATCAAAGTTTGACTGAATGTAAGACGATTTGGTCAGCAATTAACTTGCACATAACTGGACATACCTTTGATGCTGATTTGCCCATCACCGTCAGTATCAGCTGCTTCAAACGGATCTCCTTCTATATTATTTCGCTGAGCATAATGCATTAGTAATCTCTTTGCCTCATCTTTGCTGAAACAAAACCAGAGTGAAAAGGGTCGTGAGTAACATTTGTTTTGTTCATGTTGCGGTAGAAATTAAGGGACTGGCCTAGGATAGTTCCCACTGCTTTTGTAACTATATTTTACACAAATCGATAGAACATGTTTGTAGCAATATTGGCCCTATCCTACGAGAAGTTAAATTTCCTGAATTTGTAAAATATTGAAAAAAATCGGTGTTCCGTAACCTGACCAGGTGTTCTGACTACCTTTTCTGACCACCTATTCTGACCACTTGTTTTGATGACTTTTTGTTGGCATTTCATTATCACTTCGTTCAGCCTTTGCTTAATACTTGTTTTTTAAACTGATTAAAACTGATTAAACTGGGAACAGGAATAAAAGTATACAAAAAGAATCAAACATTTCTTATTTATATGTTACTTCGGAGATGGGTAAAAGTATACTTTTTCTGATTCTTTGTGATGAGTGGAACACAATAGAATGGTTTTAATATGATTTAACCAATTTTGAAATTTTACCCTGTTTTGGCAGCCATTTTGTTTGCACTGTTCCACCAATTATATTTTTCTAGATTTTTGATATGTTCTTGTATACGTTTGTCTGATATTATCCTGTAAATATAATTACTTTTGCAATTTGTTTTACCTACGGCTTTAATTGTCATTATAATGATTAGCCTATGTAGGGGTTAAATTAAGATCCTTCATTACCCCGAAATGTATGGATAAAAGTTTAGGAATGATGCTGAAACTTCTCCAATACCCGAGGTCCAATGCCCTTTTAAACCCGGGGGGCACTCAAGTATAATGCTGCAGGCATAGCGTGACCAAGAAAAGGGTGAATTAGGGGTGTTTTTGAGGACAGAAGGGTGTATCAGGTGATACCGTTTAGGGCATCAAAAGCAGCCATTTTAGCTCATTTTCAAGAAATAGGGTACTTTTTCAAACCCTAGTGCTAAAACGGTAATGGTAAATTCTCAATTTAGGTTGTG
>JXSR01S009732.1:23172-38057 GCA_000969725.1 Ophiothrix spiculata
TGAAAAACTACCGGTCCGGGTCGGTCCGGTCTAGAAAAAATCCTTTCGGGTCGGGGTCGGTCGGGGCAAGCTAAATTTTTATCGGGTCGGTCCGGTCGGGAAATAAATTGTCGGGGAACGTCGGGGTCGGGGTGAGAAAAAACCTGCCCCGCAGGGCGTTAGTTGGGAGGGTTAGTGTAGTATGCTTGTGGTGAATTTTTTGAAGAATTTGTTTGTATGATTGTTTGGACCTGGACGTTTTCTTCATCATTTTCAGATACTGATGTATGGGAATGGTGTGAATGATTTGAGTTCTAAACAATGAAGAAGATGTTGCCTCATAGAAAGGGGATCCATATAAGTAAATTGCGCCGGATTGAGCTCGTTCAAAATCATAACAAGGTTTGCAATTACATGTACGGGCTGCAATCATCAGAATTAGGTTGCTGATCGTATTCCATTAACAGTGCATCAAGTTTGCCACAACCCTTTGGCGCATATATTGTTGAATCTATTGACTGTAGAATAAGAGTGCTATTAGTGAGTGTAGCTGCTCCCAAACTATCATACATAAATTATTGGAATAAATTCATATGATTTTTGGGTATTTTTGGTGGTAAGTAAAATCCAATTGAATGCGATCCACCCATGCTTGGTGTGGTATTAATAATTTGGTACCACTCTCCCTTTTCTACACTGAAATGTTCAGGTGATTGTGAAAATATGCTATCCTGTAGTCCCTTTACTTTGTATTGTTTCTTGATGATCACCTGGGAAGCATTAATGATCTGATCACACAACCACTTTTGTTTGAGTATACAGTCACAATCTTCAAACGTTAGTCATGATCCCATTGGTTTCTGTGCAGGGATTTATCCAGAAATTCTGCATTTTTACTGGTGACGGACTTAATGTTATTGGTACACCACATATCTTTTTTGCTGGTGAAGACAGGGATTCTGTTTCAGCCCGGGTTTCAGCCTCCAGTCCAAGTCTGGGAGCTTGTGGCTGTGGCGGATCAGGGCAGGGGCGGATGCGGCAGAGTCTGGAGGTGGTATAACGATGTCTTCATCGCCCACATGGGGCACCTTTTTTCCCGATTTCTTGTCTTTAGTATCTGAAATATATCATTTATCAAGTCAATTCGGACATATTATTATATTATCTTATTTATTTCATTTATCAAGTGGATCTGGATCCGTTGGCATAGTATTAAAATTTTACCTGATCAATTATCCACCAATAGGCCTCCCTCCTGAATCCTTTATTGGAAATATCCTCCCCTTCCCTTCTCCCCACCTTGGCATAAAAAATGCCTTTTTCACTTAAGTTGTCACTTCTTGGCTTCTGATGCCTGCATTTACCCAGGAGAACCCATCCGCCCTCCAGTCATCCTTGTCGATATGGGAACTGGGTTTGAACAGATACAATTCCCCAGCGTGGGGGCAAAAAGGGACTGAATCAGTGGTCGGCAAATCGTTCGTTAAAATGTCAATCGCTCGACTTCTTTATATCGGACTATTTATGTCTGAAATAATGGTGTATTTGAAGGCTTCTCCAATTCCAGGATACTAAATGATGTGAAAAGTTGTTGATTGTTGAAAGTGAGCCCATGATGGTAATATTGGGTCGTGTGTTGACTTCGTACATGCGCTGTGCAGTAAACAATTATAGATTATAGATGGCGCTATACTATATTAACCGCCAAAAGAGAGATATTGCGGAGTCTGAAATCTGAGTCCAAGTCTTGGTCCATGTCCGTGTCCTGGTCCGTATTCTGGTTCGTGTCCTGGTCCGTGTCCGTGTCTTGGTCCGTGTCCATGTCTGGGTCCGGGTCTTAGTAGGGACCTTACAAATCACCTATCATGAGTTGCACAAGACTCCCAAGGAAGACAGTGATTATATAATTTGTGGACAGTTTCAATATTTTGGCTGAATTTGAGATGTGGACATAGTCCCAAGGATGAAGAGACATGCTTAAATGACAGTTTTACTACATAGTGAATGCCAGGACTAACAATGTTGAAGTCAGACTTTCAGTATTAAAATATATATAATTAACAATGATAGGTTTTTATATTGTGACTGGAATAATGATCATCTTCTTCTTCCTGTGAAGTACATTTCTGAATAGAGTATAGTCGTACTGTGGAGTGCAGAGGCTGCATGCAGGAACACAGCAAGCAGCTACATGGTGACGTGTATGTACAAGTATGTACAGGTGCATAGATCACTGAGATGTACAAGTAAAAAATAGTCGACAGCAAGTCTAGCCTCGTAGTGTCAGTGGATGCAGTCTGGTTTTAAACTGCTCCAAGGATTCAGCTGACACTACACTGGTAGGAAGTTGGTTCCAGAGAGGAATGACACTGGGGACGAATGACTGTTGGTAGGCAATGATGCTACAATGATGTTGACGGAATTGCATAGCATGGCCATTAGTGGCTTGAGTTGACGGGTAGAAGAACGGAGGCTCTGGTGGAATGGCGATGAGAACATAGACAATGCGGTACATCATGGTGACTTTGTTATGCGCATGTCTTTCATGGAGTGTCTTCCATTGCAGGTCTTGGAGCATTTTGTTGACACTGTGTCTCTGATCGAAGTCCGCTTTCACAAATCTGGCAACTCTACGTTGTACCATATCAACTCTGTTCTCAGGTTCTTTAGTTTTGGGGATCCTAGACTGACGGTGCATATTCCAATGTAGGACGGACATAGGTGGAGTACGCCTGTTCTTTAATATTTGGTGGACATTTCCTGATGTTTCTCCTGAGGAATCCTAGTGTTCTGTTGGCCTTCTTTGTGATGTTGTTTACATGGACTTTCCAGCTCAAGGATCCCTGGATCGTCACGCCAAGATATTTAGCATCGTCAACAGTGTGAAGGATAGCCCCATTCATAGAATACTGGGCATTGAAGATAATTTCCTTATTGGTAATTCTGAGGACTTCACACTTATGCCAAGTCTTCTCCCATGTCTGTAGTTGGTCAAGATCATCGTGTAGAGTAGTAGCATCGTCGATGGAGTGGATGGGTCGGTAGAGGAGTTCATTGTCAGCAAATAGGCTAATGTTGGACTTCACCGCATCAGGGAGATCGTTGATAATTACGAGGAATAGCAGGGGTCCAAGGACTGTTCCCTGTGGAACACCTGACAAAACTTGCGAAGTGCAGCTCCTTTTACCTTCCAAGACAACTTGTTGGCTATGTCCAGTAAGGAAGTCACGTATCCAGGACAGTAGTTGGCCTTGTACTCCGACGTAGTGTAACTTCAGCAGGAGACGTTCATGTGGTACTCCGTGGAAGGCTTTCGAGAAGTCCAATAAGATGGCGTCTATTTGGTCTTTATCACGAAGTCCTCCGGCCAGGTCGTTGATGGTAAGGAGCAACTGAGACTCACATGAGTGTTTCTTTCTGAGACCAAACTGCTTGTTGTTGAGGAGGTCATAGTTGTCAAGGTGGCTGATGATCTGGCTGTGGATAACACGTTCCATGATCTTGCATATTATTGACGTCAGGTAGATTGGGCGGTAGTTTCCGGGCTTGTGTCTGTGGCCTTTCTTGTATATGGGTGAAACATCGGCTGATTTTGAAGGTGTTGCATGGTATCTTGCCCTGTTTGAATGAAGCCTGGAATTACAAAGTCAATGCAGGTGCTAACTCGGCTGCTCCCTCCTTGAGTAGGTAAGCCGGGATGTTGTCAAGACCGGCAGCAGAGAAAGGTTTGACTTTAGATAACAACTTCTGCACTCCTTCAGTGGTGATGGTGAAGTCTGGTTCCTGTGGGTGAGGTGATGGAAACAAGTTTCTTGTCAACAAGGTCGTGCTTAGTGGCTAACAAAACACCGCCGTATCCATTAGGACGGTCACGCCTTATTAATGGATTATACTCAGGTGGCATCATTTTACTGTTAAATTGGCCCGGTTTTAACCATGTCTCACCGGCGATAATGATGTCTGGATCACATGAGTCCACAGTTTCCCAGAACACTTCATTTTTAGCGTTTAGGCTCTGGAGGTTGACCGAGAGTATTTTTCATGGGTTAACATGCGTTCTCTCTTCTGTTGGTGCATTTAACTGGTGATGAAGAGCGTTGGATGGGCGAACCAAAATCTGATACACTAGATACACTGATACTTGGGGTTGAGCTACTGTGTCTGCTTTTATTGGTGGTGTCTGGAGCGGCAGCCTCAACTGGTAAAGATGAACTTTGATTAGATAAAGAGTCAGATTGCATTTTTCAGACTCTTGTGATGAATGAGTCAGGCATGGATGTAGAAAGTTTGGTGTGTCACAAGAAGAACAAATCCAGGTGATGTTGGATCTATTTATTCTGTCATAAGCTGAAGTAGACATTCCCATGCAATCGGCGTGAAACCAGGTGTCAGACGCATCGCAGGCAACTGCCATTCGTGTATGAGTCCAACGCACAGCTTTAGCACATAAACCACAGGGGTATTTTGGGGGTATATGGGCCTGGATTCAATTCTGTGTCACAGGACTGCATGATCAGTAATTGAGAAACATGATGTATTGTCACAAATGTATAGGTTTGTTCAGTGTTTAGACCTGACGGGGAAGTCCTCTTTTGGTCTATGCGCTGCGAGCTCGCTTTGGGTGCGGGAGGTCCCGGGTTCGAGTCCCGTATGAAAAATTGCGGAATTTATTAAGCGCTGGTATGCTTTGTGATTATTACAGTAGAGTAAGTGGGTGGGTTACGTTCGGCCCATTACAATTTGGTGGCAGCAGTGGTCCCTGGGGTTTCTTAACGCCTAGGCGGACCCCCATCGGATTGAGAGCCGATATGGGAGTTGTTGATGTTGTGATTAAGACACGAGGACGTGTCTAGTGTGAGGGAGGGAGTAATGTCAGGAATGTATAGGTTCGTTCAGTGTATAGACCTGACAGGGAAGTCCACTTTTGGTCTATGCGCTGCGAGCTCGCTTTGAGTGCAGGAGGTCCCGGGTTTGAGTCCCGGCCAGGTCATATGAAAAATTTGGAATTTATTAAGCGCTGGTATTACAGTAGAGTAAAGTGGGTGGGTTACATTCGGCACCCAAAGCTTGCTTGCAGCGCATAGACCAAAATAGGACTTCCCCTTTAAGAAACCCTAGGGACCACCTCTGCCACCAAATCGTAACGGGACGAACGTAACCCACCCACTTGCTCTACTGTAATAACCACGAAGCATACCAGCGCTTAATAAATTCCAAATTTTTTTATACGACCCAGCCGGGACTCGAACCGGGGACCTCTCGCATCCAAAGTGAGCACGCTAATGCATAGACCAAAAGAAGACTTCCCCGTCAGGTCTATACACTGAACTAACCTTTACATTCGTGACAGTATACTCGAAATAAATGAGGCTTGAAGAGATTGGTGGAAGCTGTAATCACTAATAATAATGGACAAGTGTACAAAAGTTACCTTAAAGACAAAGGCTAACCAACAGACAACCAGTTAAAAAGTGGCTATCAAGTGCCATATTCACTGGATGGTGGTATAAGCTTGCTTAAGTTGGTGATCATGTTCAACTATTAGTGCTGGGAAATCAATAGTAGATGCACATGATGCCATGCTATCAAGCAAACACTGTCTATGATACTACAGTACTCACGGCAACGTCCCTTGTTATCAGTGATGTCACAATGGGTGAGGATAAGCTTAACTTGAAAAAAAATTGAGAAGAAGTTGGAACTTGGCGTTGCTGCAAATGTCTTAGTTTAGGTGTCATCAACACTAAAAAACTAGCGGATTATCTCACAAAACTAGCAAAAAAATATAATTTCAGTTCAAAAATGCCTTTCATTTTCATGAAACTAAATATTTCGATAAAAATACAGGTATTTTAAACAGACAGAACTCTCTCAAATTATAGTCATCTAAGAATATTCCCGTTCAGTAAAGTGTTATCAAGATATGTCTCTATGCATGCATAGTGATCGTTTTTCTGCATGAGACAATCGGAAGCTTAGAAAATTATCGTGGATGTTCGGCAAAATTCGGCAATGGTCCTGAATCAGTAGGATTGTGAATGGATGCGTGCTATTATTTGGCTGCATGAATATCGCTGTGTCATGGCCTCAAGAACTCAATGACATTGATTCAACTTTGACTGGGTCCCCTTAAAACTCTCGTTGGGTAATGTTCTTCATGGCCTCAAGAACTTGACTGAATCCCCTTAAAACTCTTGTCGGGTAATTGTTATTCATGGCCTCAAGAACTCAATTAAGGTTGAACCGATGTACCTTTTCTTTACCGATCCGATATGCCGATGTTTTATATCTGTCACTTTGCCGATCCGATATTTGTTACCGATGTTTTAGTGCTTTGGTTGTAGCCAGGAAATTTTGAGTCGCCGGTCGGGGAGTTAGATAGGGGATGTGCTGGGTTCCCCCCCCCCTCATTTTTGTAAAATTTTGAAAATTTGACCCTAAAATCACGCTATCAAAAATTGCTCACTTTTATACATTACGCTATCATGGTCGGCGCCATTTTTAATAATTTTTATGTGTGTTTGAAAATATATATTTTTTTGTGAGGAAGAAAAATCTAATAAAATCGCCGAAACTTATTAAAATCAACACACTTAATTATAGTTATGATTAATGAATCCCAGCATTTTCATAGTTTTCTACAGATTTTTCTTTTTGAGCAAGTTTAATAGAAATTTAAGACTTCGTTTTTATAAATAATTTCGATGTTTTTTACCCATAATGCATTGCACAGATCTTGTAGCATGCGCTGTATCAGGGACTTCCCCGGGACTCCCAATAATACATGTACGTCATGCATAGATTATTATAATGCCGAGTGAAACCTTGGAGGTTACCGTGTGTGTTTTAATGTCAAATATCGGGAATAATCATAATATATAAAGTGATTTTTGTGCCATTTGACGTTTATACCTTGTAATAAATGATTTATGAAAGGTTGATTTCATCTTTAATATACGTCAGAAATGTCAGATTATTGTATGTCTTGTATTTACGCGGCGTTTAATGATTCTACGTAAATAGACAAGTAAGCTTATAGTCAAGTTTAGCGGACCATTTGAACATCGGTAAAGTTCATCGGCAAAGACAGGTGATTTTACCGATCCGATGTTTTGACAATATGGTGTAATATCGGCCCGATACGATGTCCGATACAATGCATCGGTTCAAGCTTAAACTCAATGACATTGATTCAACTTTGACTGGGTCCCCTTGAAACCCTTGTGGGGTACTTGTTTTTAATTGCCTCAGGAACTCTAGTACTGATAATCAAACATGCAAGCAAAGTTATTTTTCATATGTATCAATTACTATTAAAAGTAACCAAAAAGACAACATTTCTATCTTTTTGTGTACACAGGTTTAATGTCAACTCAGCCAGCCTTGTTGAAACAACTTGAAAAATGAAGCGCAGGATCCAGAGTGGAGCGGATGAAGAGGATTCATCAAGTAACGTTGCGAAAAAAGGAAAAAATAATGACCTTGATAAGGTAATGAAACAATTTTTCCTTTCTTTGGTTCATCCTAGAAAGTTGCCTTCATATATTGGAAAATTGTTGCACTCTGGAGTTTGAGGTCTCATAATTTTGTTAACGAAACAGGGTTAGAAACAGTCAATTGTAGAACATCCAACTCTTTTTGATAATGCCCGTTATTAATGTATAGGCATGATTCCTCTGTACATGAGACTGGTGGTTTAACGTTCCCTCCAAACATCAATTTCTGAGTGAGTGTTTTTACCCAATCTATACTTTGATCAACACCAAATAGGCGGGCCTTTTCTTATCATGAATTGATACAGATACTCGCGTGCATAGATGAACACAGCACAAAAGCAGGAGACGCATCACATGTTGTACGGGTGACTCATCTTTGGGGCGCTCTACACGGAAGCGTGCAGTCTATATGCATCTAGATAAATGTGTATGTTCTGTGCTGTTCTAACATGACTAAAACCCGGGGGGGGGGCTACTTAGTACAAAAGGGGTTATGGGGACGTGCCGCAAATTCGGGTAGCAAAATCAGGTTTTCTGGTATTCCAATCGGTCCTTTTTCTTCACAAAATGAGGTATTTTGATGGCTTTCTTTTCAAAATTTTCGGAAATTTGCGCCAAATGCCGTAAATTTGGACATTTTTTCTCAAAATGTTAGAAAGTTTTGCCAAAATGGAGCAAATTTAAACAGAAAAAATTAGATTTTTTATTAAATTTGGCTCAAAATTTAGAAGATTTGGTATATGGATGGGTCAAATTTTCTTAAAAATTGGTATTTGGATTGGTGGCTTTCCAAATTTCCCAGAGGCACGTCCCTACTCAAACCATATCTGAGTAGCCCCCGGGACTAAAACTGCAAAAGATCATGTTAATATATAGCTGATGTGTGCCTCATTCAAAATCATATGACAGCTAGGCCTCATGCATGCAATCATGATGACGATTGGCCAGTTACCCAAACTTGGTTTGGCAATTGATGTAGTGACCAATCATACCCTACTACAATGAATGCAGTACATTGGGTACCACTTAGTGAGGCTGAATGCATATCTTTGTGAGCCACTTTGCAGTAGACTGTTGCTACAAGGGTGTCAGATCCAGATCTGCTGTTCACCACTCAACATACATGCGTATGTGTAAGCGGTCTATGGAGATTCGGATCTGGATCTTGGAGAGGCAAATGCATCTGGATCTGCACTCCGTGTGGATTTCCCCATTGTTACAACTTGACAACACCCACTGATGAGTAAAAACCCAGTGGAGTGGAGTGCTTTGTTTGAATAGACTTCAAAGATATCTATGAGAGAGTTAAAATTTAAAATTGCTATTCTTTTAAAGATTATTCACTCACACTATTTTTAAGAAAAGTGGTATGAGTGAGCAATCTTTAAAAGAGTGGCAATTTTAACTCTTACAAAGAGTGAAGTATGACTCGAAAAGAATGAGATAAAACAAATGAAATGTTACTCTTTTTTAGGGAAACAAAATTCACTCCAAGAAAGAGTAACCATTCACTCTTTTCATTCTAGAGTGTAAGTCTGTTTTTTAATAATAACTTATTAAGACAAGTAAGTATGTAAAATGATTAAGGCGTTAAAGTTGTCTTGCACAAAAGTCTCAAAATAATTTAAATTTTTTGGCTGAATGCTTGTAGCCCTTGATTTGTTGAGAATGTCAAGTAACTTGAAGCCTCCCAATTATCAGTAACACCAGTTGGCATTGAAGACCGTAGGATGTTGGTTTCGACACACCAATGGACCATGCATAAGGCTTGGCGTCCAAAGACATTTGCTTGGCCGAGTGACATTCCCTCTTGATATTCGCTCTGAATTACTCGCTAAAACAGAGAGCGAAAGTCGCTGTCATTGCGTGAACATTGTTACAGTTGATGAAAGTAAATGTCACTCGCGCATGTTGTAGTGCTATGATTATTGAATAAACAAACCCAAGAATTTTCGTAGCGGAGTTCGCTCCAATTCAACCTGAAGTGCAGCGAATGTCGTGAAATTTGTTAAGTGAATGTCGCTTCCCATCGGAGCGAAGTTTTCTTGGTAGGGTAAGGGAATGTCACTTGTGCGAGTGAATGTCTTTGGATGCCAAGCCTAAGTAGTCAGACATAGTTTTAATTCTTTCATCATAATTTTACCGGTATTAATTTTCTTTTTTAGGAACATCCAAGACTTCTGATTCCAGCATTGTGTGAAATGTTTTACCATCTAGGATGGCTGACAGGTACAGGGGGTGGCATGACCATCAAGCTAGGGTGAGTAATGTAGGGCCCAGACTTGTGATTCCAGAATTGTGTGAAATGTTTTACCATCTAGGGTGGTTGACAGATACAGGGGTGGCATGTCCATCAAGTTAGGGTAAGTAGTGTAGGGGCCCAGACTTGTGGTTCCAACATTGTGTGAAATGTTTTACCATCTAGGGTGGCTGACAGGTACAGGGGGTGGCATGACCATCAAGTTAGGGTTAGACATGTAGGGCCTGACTTGTGATTCCAGAATTGTGTGAAATGTTTTACCATCTAGGGTGGTTGACTACAGGGGGTGTATGACCATCAAGCTAGGGTGAGTAATGTAGGGCCCAGGTTTGTGATCAAGAATTGTGTAAAATGTTCTACCATCTAGGGTGGTTGACCACAGGGGGTGGCATGACCATCAAGCTAGGGTGAGTAATGTAGGGGCCAGACTTGTGATCCAGAATTGTGTAAAATGTTCTACCATCTAGGGTGGCTGACAGGTACAGGGGGTGGCATGACCATCAAGCTAGGGTGAGTAGTGTAGGGCCTAGACTTGTGATACTTGAACTGTACAAAGGCATCTGACTGTATTCCAGAGATGCCAGTTTTCCTGTTTTAACAGGATTTCAGGGTTTTTTTTACTCCAAATGTACGCATTTTTATGTATTTTTAGCCCTTTTTCAGCTTTTTTGCCAAAATGTATGCACATTTTCAGATTTTTGAAAGTTTCAGGTTTTTCAGTGATACATACTGGCATCTCTGGTATTCAATTGTTAATGGAATAAAAATATTTATTGTAAGTGCTTTGACATGGGTAATCCTGGATTGCTCTTGGTGAAATTTTATAATCTCTTTTTCAGCAGCTGTAATCTTAGTAAATTTAATGTGATTTTGTTCTTATTTCAGGGACAAGATTTTCATAGTGCCGTCTGGTGTTCAAAAAGAGAGGATACAGGTAAGAACAGGACCAAGAAAACTTTAGGTCCCATCCAAAATTTTAGGTTGAGGGTCGGGTCTTGGTTATAGTGAGTTAGGGTTGGGTCATAGTTTAGTGAGTTAGGGTTGAGTCGTGGTTAGGGACTTGTGTGGCCTAGTGGAAACGTCCTTGACTGTTAATCACCGGGCATTGAGAGTCGTCTGTTTGAATCTGGTAGGCGGCGTGTGTAGTGTCCTTGAGCAAGATACTTTCCCTAATGTGCTCCTCTCCACCCAGGTGTCAAATGGGTACCGGCTTTCTTCAATGCTGGGAAGGTAACAGACTCGCGGGAAGGAGGCGTGACAAACCCCTAACCGCAAATATAACAAATTGTGGAGTCTGCCCAAACGCTTCCTAAGAGAGATGGGCTCTCCGACCTGTGAAATACAGGCCGTCCCGTTACTTTTACCTTTTACTTTACCATGGTTAGTGTCAAGCTTTTGATGGGACCTAAAGTATACTTTTTCCGTTTTTTGTCATTCTGAGAGTAGGAAGTGTATTTTACAATTTTGATACACATGTTTGGTGTCTATTGCTTAAACCTTGATGGTAGAGTTATAATCAGGTATACAATTTCAGCTACATCAAGGATTTGAACCCAAAACCTCTTGTCTGAGAGACCAGCTTCTCAACCATTTTGCCAATGGAGCTTAGTGATTAAATTTCTGATTTTTTCACATCTTAGTAGTCAGCATTTCTAAAAGACTTGAAATATTTTTGAGCATCTTACTGCTGCGAATCTCATTTAAATGAAAAATTGCCCTAGAAAAACCAATTTAAACCTGTTTTAAAAGATTACATTTCAATCCTTTTATCAAATTTCAGCCTGAGGACATGTTTGTTACCAACATGGACGGAAAAGAATTGGATCGTCCCCCGCCAGCGAGAGGATACAAACAGAGTCAGTGCACACCTCTATTTATGAATGCCTACAGAATGAGAGGTAAGATATGTCTCATAAAATGATTATCCAAAAGAACTTGATCAACCTCAAGACTACCACCAGACTCGGAGGCTGTGCATACCTTTATGAATGCTTGCAAAAATAATGAGAGTTAAGATATACCACAAAATGGTGGTCACAAAAATGATACTAGGGTAGCAAGGGGATACAAGCAGAGTCACTTCGTGCCTCTATTTATGAGTTTACAGATTGTGGTGTAAGATATATCACAAAAATGGTGATCAACATGGATGTCAAAAAAACAATGATCCCAAGAGAATGGGTCATTCTCCACCAGCAGGGGATATAAGCAGATAGAGTGAGGGTCTTCAATCCCTAGAGCTCAGACACAGTTGTCAAAAACATCAGCTGCAGCTAAAGAACTGGGTCTTATCATTAGTGTACCAAAGATGGAATACATGACTGTCAACTGCAACCCACTACCATCCCTTCAAGTCTATGGCGAAAGTATCAACCATGTCTCTGACTTCAAATATCTTGGGTGTGTGATGGCTTGCAGTTTCAAAGACCTTACTAGACGGAAGGCCCTTTCCTGGTCTGCCTTCTGGAAACTGGAATGCATATGGAGATGTCAAAGAATGCCAGTTGAAATGAAAAGTACGGCTCTTCAACACAACATGTGTGACAGTATTTATGTATGGCTGTGAATCATGGGTGCTCACAAGCAATATGGAGAGTATGATCAATACTTTTACAACATCAAACACATTGATCGTGTCCCTAATTCTCAAATCTACAAAGCTACTGGTACCGAGCCAATGATTATCCGAGTTAGGCTAAGACAGTTTACTTTTCTTGGACATATACTGAGGATGCCAGAGGGAGAACCTAGTAGGTTGTACGCTCTCTATACACTATCACATGGGCGGAGAAAGCCAGGCCGCCAGAGAACATCATACCTGTCCTACATCCAAAAGCTCCTAGGGGATACAAACAACATGTTGCAACCAAAGGCTATAACTTGGCCCAAAACAGATGTGAATGGAAGAAACTTGCAATCGCCTGGTGCGCAGTCAACTGATGATGATGATTAGAGTGAGGGTCTTTTATATATAGAATTCTTAGATGAATAAACATTCATTATCAGGTGAAAGAACGACATGTATTTTACAAGTAGTTAAGATTTCAGCATATATAATAGGGTAACCAGTACTTTTCTCATTTGTTTAAACACTGAAAGGAATGATTGCATACTGCCCTCACTTCACCAACCTGCCTAACTTAATAGCAAAATACGGATATCAAACCAATTTTTGGCAAATCATGAGATGGGATAATTACTGACTATTTGTCAAAATATAAGGAAAGAAGATACATCAATATTTTTAGACTAGATTTCTGTGGATGGGCATAAGCAAATTTTATTTTTTGAAGTCCCAATTTTGGTCATTGTTTTGGTACTTGTAGCAATTTAGCGGTGTCTAACCTACAGGATGAGAGGTAATCATTACACCCTTGTTTCTAAAGCAGGTAAATATGGGACATTTAATAAATTCGCCCGAGTCATAAAATGAAACAACTATTGACAATGTAGCTCTATGCATGGATGAAGTATCCTGTAAATTTCATGAAATCAAAAATAGGGTTTGTTTGTTTCATACCAAAATAGGTCTAAAATGATGAAAAATACAGGGTTATAGTGCCCTCTATAATCATTTCCCCATAGACTTCTATGTAAAATGTCATTTTACAAAATTTAGTGTATCTTGAAAACACAATTTTTTCATAATCAAAACATTTTGGAACTATTATTAGATAGTAAATGTCTTTTACTCTATACATATTTTGTATTATGACACAGGTGATTCAAAATAAAATGTCCCCCAAAGACATAGGTAATTATACAAATAAAACATTACTTGAGGGGAAGTATTGCAAAATACTGTCCCCGATGACCGAGGGATAGTATTTTGCAATACTTCTCTGAAACAAACCATGTTGCAATTTTTGTATTACTTCACCTAAAAAAATCAAAATATAACTTTGAAATAAATCTAAAAGTCAACAATTTCAGTACTTTGCCGTAAGCCATATGCTAGTACCATTCGGAAATTTTACCATGGTTAGTGTCAAGCTTTTGATGGGACCTCTCCCTGTGTTTGTGAAAACACACAGGTACAACGCGTAAATGCATATATCCATACGGCTGTACTTGAGTATTAACACACACACGGTAAAGTAGTCAAAAATACATTTTACGCATCTCCGATATTTTACCAATAAAAAGACTGTATTAACTTATGTTCAAGAGGTTTATTAAAACATCATCCTCCACCAAAAAGGGGATAGAAGTAGAGGCATTGTTTTTGGTCCTGGTAGCAATTTAGTGGTGTCTTATCTATAGAATGAGAGGTAATCATAACATTATCCCTCACCAGAAAGGGGATACAAGCAGAGTCAGTGCACACCTCTATTTATGAATGCTTACAGAATGAAAGCCGAAAAAAGAAAGGTTAAAGTGTGTCATAAAATAATGATGTAAATGGATGAACAAAATTATTGTCTATAATCCATAGCTCGTCCAACAGGTACTTAAAGCACAAACATACTAGGTGAATTTATTAATTAAAAATTCATGTAGAGAAGCCTTAGTAGGGTAGTATTACATTTTCTGCAAAAGTAAAGTGCACTCAAATTTTTGTTTTTGGCATTGGCCAAATATCTAATTTTAACTTATTGCTTGTCAATTTGAAAATGCTAACCTACCCATCCTATACTATATATATACTCAGCAAGATTTGCCTGGTTGCTTCAAATGGATGATTTTGTAGTTATTATTTAACTTCCCCGCCTTTAAAGCATATATTGAATTTAAATGTGTTTTTTGCTAAAGGTATAAGCTGAAGCAATTTTCAAACCTCTACTACTGCCCTCTGTATTACCAAACTTTAACACACAGTCAGTTTCTAAGTCGAATATTGCCCTCTATCAGCATCTGCCAGAGTGTTTTGATTTCACCTTGACAAAATGATCATGAAAATGTGGAGTCACCACTAGAGACCCACTAGAGAGAAGTTTAGGGGATAGGTTAAAAGAAATCAAAGTCTCGTTAGTATTTATACAGAACATGATTTGTTTCCCTGTAAAACTACCTTCATATAATTTCTCAGAGGCAGATTTAGAGGGGTGGGGGCGTAGCTGGCGCGTGCCTCCTCTTATTTTGGTAGAGAACCAAGAAGCCGCCATATGCATGTTTTTTTAGGTATATTCGAACAGTTTTGCACCCTTCAA
>JXSR01S009734.1:11275-33826 GCA_000969725.1 Ophiothrix spiculata
CAAAAGTGTTATGGTTCGGTGACAACTTCTATCAAAAATAAAGACATTTGTCATGATTTTAATGATTTCTTGAAACGGCTCCACCTTATTTGATATACCTATTCCTGACTTAGGTCCTACTGCACCTTGATGGTCAAAATTAGGATTTTTTGCATTTTTCAAACATATGAAAAAGTGTCACTTTAAAATGGTCGAGGCATGACAATAATTACAACGCAGAAGCATATGCAGATTTTTATTTTGGTTATTTTTTTCATTTGGTTTCCTAGATAGTACAAGAGAAACTATATAAAAGACTTGCAGCGATATACAGTTTTATTCAATATTTGTTTCATCTTGACAGTTGACAGATTTTATAAATATAGAACAGATACTCTACACTTCAACAGACTACATTTGTTTTTACTTTATTTGTTGTAAAGCGCAATTATCATTCTTTGAATTGCGCTATAATAGCACCGTAATTATTAATTGTATTATAATATGAAAAGTTACTACCAGCTCTAAACGCTCTACGTAAAAAAAAAACCTTCTTGGAGACTATTGAGTTAAATATTAAATAGGACAATACAAGCAAAGTCACAATATAGTTCTGATCATGACAGATGACAAATTTAAAGATGCAAAAAAATGACACAAGTCAATCTACTGTATGTGTAGTGGAGATGATAGTTATAAAATATACATTCTTCCTTTATACTCACAAACTGTTGACTGAGTATGGTTAGGATACTTAGGTACCAAATATAACAACCCCAAAATGTAGGTATAAAAGATGACATCAAACTTTTCTAGATTTCTGCGAGTTTTCTCAAGTTGATTTTAATGATATCAGATAAACATGCTTCTTGAGAAATTACGAGACTTTACTTCTTTAAATATATTTCTTATTGATGCTAGCTGCAAATTTGACAGAGCGTGTAAAATGTTACTTTTTTTTTTTAACATGTGGCACGTGTTTTACCTTGTTTGTTTCCATGTGTTCCACTTCACAAAAAGGGTGAAAATGTTCTGAGTATTAAATAAACTGTATAATTATCACATTTTTTTCGTTCCTCAAAATAAAAATTAAATGTTTTTACTTTGAACAACTTAAAAATTTCTAATATTTTAACACATCGGATTCTACGGAACAAAGAGAGAAACTATGTATAAAAATGTACAGTATAGTATCAACCTAAATTGATGCATTATTTTGTAACATACTTTTTGACTAATAATGTTCATAATCATATAACTTTATTATATAACATTTCTGAAATGTTATGCAGATGAGCTGCGTGGTTATTTTAAATGGTAAAAAAATCAAACATGTATTTCATTAAAATGTTTAAAAAGAAGAATCAAATTACACTCTAAGAAATTTCCCGTAAATTTTACGGTAAAATCACTGGCAATTCGGTTGCCAACACTTTACCGTAAAATTTACAACTTTGCCGTAAATTATTATACGGTATTTTACTGTATTTTTACATGTGGCTTTTTATTTTACTGTATTTTACCGTTAAATCATATTTTTATGGACCTTTCCTACCTGTTTCAAAGCATAGGATTTTGACACCAGTTTTCAACTTAAAAACGGATGATTTTTAGTGTCAAAATAAGCATCCCTAGCCATTCTCAAGAACAAGACATATTTGCAGATTGCCACACAAGGGAAAATGTGCAGCCTTAGTACAATAACTACAGATATATTTTTCATTTAGTATATATTTTTTGTGGTGTCAAATTGTCTTTTTTGCTATTAATTTACGGTAAAATCCCGTAAAAAGACGGTCATTACATTAAATAACTGATATATGCCGTTAAATTTACATTAAGTCCGTAAATATTTTCTTACGGGATTTCACCGTTAACAAATACTGGTTTTCTACCGTAAAAATACGGTCATTTTTTAGAGTGTACGTAAAGAAAAGGATTAAACTGATATTTATATACAAGTCAAATAAAGATATCACAATCTTCTATCAGGGTTTCGTGAGCTTAAATACCAAGGGATACCATGGGTAAACTTATAAGACGTTTTTCTAACCTATATATGACGTGTTTTATTATTCAGAAAACACGTTAGTGTTGTTTGAAAAAGTTAGGTTTACATGTAGGTATAAGTACAGAGATTCGCAGCAAAGTTGAAGAGGGGAACTATTTTGATAAACAGAATTTCATCAAACGTGAATGACTTAACAAATAAAAGCCACCACCTCTTAAATCCATCGGACAGACTCTGGCTGATTCATCGTACTTGATATGAAATGTGATAAAGAGAAATAATTGTGTACTAAATTTAGCCGGTTGAGTCTATACTTATATCATTTTAGTAATATAAGCTCTTTACGCGTATAATGGCAACGTCTTGTAGTGACACTGTTCTTCAACAATTTTTTTTTGTTAAAGGGGTATATACTTGTATATACTTTTGCTAAATTAAACATGTCCTGTAAGTGTAACCATCATATAATGCAGATATTTTTTTTCTTCAAAATTTACACAAGTTTGCAGTTTAAACAGTTATAGAATTTATATTACCTGTGAAAATGTGAATATGATTATTGTGTATTTTGCAACTTTCGCACCACAACTTGAGTGACGGCTTTAATAAACATTTCATTCTAGAATGCATGGAATGCAAACATTCCTACTTTGCATAATTTAGATATACTGAAAGAGACATTTCTTATTATGCATTGAAAATAATTATACAAAATTTGGTTCAATATAAAGTCAGAATCTGTTAGAAAAGAGATTGCACATTCAATTATCACAAAACGTGTGTATGCTTATTATTTTGTTGAATTTTGAAAAAAAAAATAATGCGTTTCTAACATATGTATCTACCTTTGTTGATAACTCAAAAAGAATTAATGCTGTGATACCACAATTTTATGAGTATCTAGATGAGGGTTGTTAGAAACTCTGCCAGTTTAGGTCATTTCAAATCTGGACTCAAAACACATCTTTTCAGTCATGCTTACCTGTAATTTTTATTGTGTTGTATAATTGTTGGATTGACAAAGTGACTTTGGACAATATCTTGTTTTGCATTTCCTTTCTCATGTATATTGCCCATCGTCACCTTTTTAAAGTTGCCTTGTTTATCATTTGTAAATATTTATCTTGTTGTTTCTTTTTAATACTATGAGGGCATTGTATATAATTGTAAGTCGTCTTTTAAACTTTGTTCAGCGCAATGAGATATCTGTTTTATGCGCTCTATAAATGTGTGTTATTATTATTATTATTATTATTATATAATTTGTGCAAATTTTCATTTCTCCAACACCTATAGTTTTTGCACATGTTTATTTTTCTTCATGTAACCATTTTTTGGGACATCTAGTATTGGGTAAAATTTCAAGACTTTCGCACAAAATTGTGTTTAATTCTGAACACACACAGTTGTTATTCTGGGTCGATACCTTCACAGACTTTGACGACCTGGTTTACTTATTTATACTTTTTTATGTAAGAATGGATCATAATTGATAAAGTAAAATCAGTGTTGAAAGAACCCAATCACTTTATAATTTCTGGTGTCTCTTGGAAGTCATTACAGTAAGTTAACAGTAAGCTAATTTGTGACATATTATTACATAATAGTAAGGTTTACTGAACTTATAAAATCTAGATGCCCCAAAACTATAAGAAAAACCTATTTTCTTATAACAAAGAGTACCTCACATCTCAATATCTCATTCCAATCATCAGTAGTGGTAAAATGACACCTATTAAGGATGACTAAGGGCATCATGTAAACGATGTAATGTAGTTTCCCTTTTATTTGCACACAAAGAGATGCAATTTCAATAGCAGATTCTAGGTATAAATTCAAATATGATTTGACGATATTGCGATGAAGAATAGCATATAACTTTCATGACATTTAATCAAAGTAACATCCGACACAGATAATGAAAACGTCATTTAAATGAAATCGGATAACAGGTGTCCGGCTGACGCATTGTACATGTATTAAAGAGACTTTATTACTGACACAACGGAATATTTTGACAATTTCATTCAACGGAAAATGACATGCTCGATTATATATAGCTTAAGACAAAAATGATGAAAATGATTTCCATAACAAGAGATGATTAGCAATTCTTGGTATCATTTTTTCATACGCGTTATATTATCTGTTTGACAACTTGAACAATCTTGACAAAAGAGGGTGTGGTTTATTAGTACCATAAAGTACAAAAAATTAGGATTTGTTTGCATTTTTCAAACATATGAAAAAGTGTGTCACTTAAAAATGGTCGAGGCATGACAAAAATTACAACGCAGTAGCTTATGGAGACATTTATTTTGTTATTCTTTATTTGGATAAAAGTAGATAGTAAGATAAACTAAATAAAAAAGACTTGCATCGTTATAAAGTATTATTCAAGATTTTATTCAACTTGACAGTTGACAGATCTTACAATATAAAACAGATACTCTACACTTCGACTGCAGACTACATTTATTTTATTGTATTTGTTGTAAAGCGCAATGATCATTCTTGGAATTACGCTATAATAGCATCGTAATATTTTAATATGACAAATTACTATATGGCTCAACACGCTCTACGTAAAGAAAGAGCATCTTTGGATACAATTGAGTTAAATATTTTAAAGGACAATACAAGCAAAGTCACAATATAGTTCTGATCATGACATAAGACAAATTTAATTCAATTTAAAAAAATGACAAAGGTCACTACTGTATGTGTAGTTGAGATGATTGTTATAAAATATACATTCTTCCTTTATACTCACAAACTGTTGACTGGGTATGGTTAGGATACTTAGGTACCAAATATAAGAACCCCAAAATGTAGGTATAAAAGATGACATCAAACTATTCCGGATTTTTGCGAGTTTTATAAAATTGATTTAAATGATATCAGATAAATAGGCTTCTTGTGAAATTTTCTTTCCAAAATGGTTATTTTTAAAATTAAAATTTAGTATTTCGCAAAAATTACAAGACATTACTTCTCCTCAAATATAATTTCTTATTGATGCTAGCTGTAAGTTTGACATAACGTGTAAAATGTTACAGTTTCTTTAACATGTGGCACGTGTTTTACCATTTTTTCCATGTGTTCCACTTCACAAAAATAGATGAAAATGTTCTGAGTATTAAATAAACGGTTACAATTATCACATTTGTGTTTCTTTCCTCAGAAAAATATTTTTTCTTTGTACAACTTGAAAATTTCAAATATATGAAAACATCGGATTCTAGGGAACAAAGAGAGAAACTAGGTATAAAAATGTACAGTATAGTATCAATATAAATTGATGTATCATTGAAATAAAAAAAACATTATCTTCGTTAGTTTCTTTTTTTTTTTGGTAAAATACTTTTTGACTAATAATGTTCATAATCATATAACTTTATTATATAACATTTCTGAGATGAGCTGCGTGGTTATTTTAAATTGTAAAAAAAATCAAACATGTATTTTATTAAAATGTTTAAAAAGAAGAATCAAATTACGTTTCAGAAACGTAAAGAAAAGGATTAAACTGATATTTATATACAAGTCAAATAAAGATATCACAATCTTTTAGTTTTGAACAGATTTCGTGAGCTCAAATACCAAGGGACGCCATGGGTAAGACGTTTTTCTAACCTATATATGACGCGTTTTATTTACTTTGTTATTCAAAAAACACGTTAGTGTTGTTTGAAAAAGCTAGGTTTACATGCAAGTATAAGTGCAGAGATTCGCAGCAAAGTTGAAGAGGGGAAATATTTTGCAAGAAACCCAGAATTTCATCAAACCTGAATGACTGAACAAATAAAATCCATCACGTCTTAAATCTACCGGGACAGGCTCTGGCTGATTCACCGTACTTGATATAAGATGTGGTATAAAATGAGAATAATTTTATACTAAATTTATCTGGTTGAATCTATTCGTATATTATTTGTTTTTGTAATATCAACTCTTCATAATGGCAACGTCTTCTAATGACACTGTTCTGCAAAGTGGTATATATTTTGTATATGTTTCGTTAAATTTTAAATGTAGGTTTATCTAAAATGCTATGTTATTCTTAATCTTGGTAGCTCTTTTGGTAAAATTTCAAGTCTTTCGTAAAAAATTGTGTTTAAATCATGGAATACACAGTTGTGAATTTGAAGACCTGATTTATAGTGCTTAAATCTATTGAACTAATAAAATTTAGATTTCCTAGATCAAAAAGTACTCCACATCTCAATATCTCATTCCTATCATCACTAGCAGTAAAATGACACCTATTAAGGGTATCATGTAAAACGATTTAGTTTATTTTTTCTTTTCAGACGAAGAGATGAATTTCAATAGCAGGTGTTATGTATAAATCCAAATATGAATTGATGACATTGAGATGAAGAATAGCAAATAATTTTCAAGAAATTTAATCAAAGTAACATCCGACACAGATATTGAAAAAGACATTAAAATGAAATTAGATACCAAGTGTCTGGCTGACATATTGTATCAGAGAGACTTTATTACTGACACTACGGAATTTTGACAATTTCATTCAACGGGAACTGACATGCTCGATTATATATAGCTAAAGAAACAAAAACGATGATGATGATTACCATGACACGAGGTTATTAGTAATTCTCGGTATTATTTTATCATATGCATCATATTATCTATCTGACAACTTGAACAATACTGACAAAAGAGGATGCAGTTTTTTAACAAAATTCATCGGTTTATGGTCAAGATATGTTTTATGGAATTACAAATGAAGAAAAAACAACTTTTAGCAAAACATCTGATGAAAATCCGATATTTAAAACTTTTAAAGCCATAATTTTGATTTTGGTGGCCATAATCCCGGGGGCCATAATGCCATTTTGACTGATTTTCCGATCCGAAAGTACTTTATGACGTCATAATTATATCGTTGGATAGGGAAGGATCATTACACATAATAGCAGTACAAAGTTTATAGGATATTCCGTTCCAAAATATTAGTGGTGAACAACCTCCCCTTCGGAATTTGTATTACAAAAAATAGCTCAGGAGGACAAGGGTTAATTAGTATGATACTATCTGGTAATACATGTATCTGAACAAGATTGGATGATCCAAACTACGTAAATTACGTAAACTACTCTTTATGCATGTCAAAAAGTATGATGCTCTGGCATGCGTAAGTGTGCAAAATCTAGCAGTGAACAAGGCATTCAAGGATCTCGTTGCTGTTATCATCAGGATTTGACCCTACTTTTGACCCAGGTATTGATACTCATGCTTTTTCTCAATATCATTTTTGTCAAGCTCTTGGTACTGTCGCTCAGCACAATGTCCTCTATCGCCAGGCTCGGGGACAATGTAATCAGTTTCAAAGTTACCAATTGTTTGCTCTCTGTCAGCAAACATTGCAGAGTTCTGATAACTTCGTGGCTTATTCTCAGTGATCGCTGATTGATACACTGGAGTTTTGACATCGTTTGCATTCAGCTTATCAATGTCTATGTAATATGCAGATGTATTATCGTCTGTTTCACGAATTCCATGTTCATCTTTATCATACATGTGGCTGTTATGATGTGACATTGGTATCGCACCTAGGCCATCTTGAACATCCTCAGATCCACTCTGCGTGGTGTTGGAATTCAAAATCTTTAATCTGTAAGCAAAACAAGACAATGTGCTAGCAACTGGGTATACGGTAATTACTTTGCCCTTGCATCAGAAGTAAAAATGAGGTCGGTTTGTAAAAAAACATTATTTTATCTTATCTTATTATATCTTGCTAGCCAATTTGAACCCTGTATGCGAAAAATACTAAATTTTTATAAAACAGTCAAAACTTTAAACCATACCTTTAAAGTATTTTCACGTTAAAGAGTGCAAAATTTGTAAATGGTAAATCTAAAAAATCACAACAATCAAGTTCCATCGTCTACTTAATCAACAAATGCATAAGAAACTCAAAGATTGTCAAACATTGGCCAGGCATTAGTTATTTGATATTGACAAACTCATGATACAAATGTTTAAACTTTTTTTTTTCAAATATCAAGGTGTCAAAATTTACCTCTGTCTTATATATACTAGCTTGTAATCGGTCCTTGAGAGAGATATGATTTTCATTTTGACGATATCATATTTCTTTTAAGTATTATACAACTATGTGAATTGAACGTCATTGAATAGCTTACCGGTATGCAATCAAAATTGCAATTATTAAAACAATCAGTACAACAGCGGCTATAGATGCTATTAAAAGTATATTCGTACCCAGCGATTGTGTGCTGTCACCTGGCGAAAAAAGTACGCAATAATGTAAACAATACAAACAAGTGAGGAGAAAATATATATGTCGCCTCCGTTTTGGGCAAATACGCCCAGAGTTTTGATCAAATGGCATGATTACAAATAAGTATAAATCGTAATGTTCGGTGGTGAAAATGTTTTAACATTTTAAAGTAATATTTCACTTAGCTTATTTGTAAATTTAAAGGTCAGCAACCTTCGTAAATTAATGTGAAATTAAAATTCATCAAACATAAACTCTTTGATGTTAAATCTTAATTCAAGGCATATACTTGACATTATTTCATTATAGTCGATATTTAATACCGTGACACTCCTCGTAACAGTCTGCTAGTCCGAAGATTCGCTAGTCCGAAAATGAAATAAGGTCCGTCGGTCCGAAAATAGGGTTCGCTAGTCCGAAAATGAAATAAGGTCTGTCATTCCGAAAATAGGGTTCGCTAGTCCGTATTTGAAAAAGGTTGGTTGGTCCGAAAATGAAATAAGGTCTGCTAATCCGAAATTTAAAAATGTCCACTAATCCTAAGGTTTGCCAGTCAGAAAATGAAGAAGGTTTCTCTAGTCCGAAAATGAAATAAGGTTCGCTAGTCTGAACATTAAATAAGGTTTGCTAGTCCGAAAAAAAAGGTCCACTTGTCCGGAAAACAATTGCGTTGCTAATCAACGAGCGCCGAGGACGCGATTTGCTTGCCATATACGATTCTCTATTTTTAACTCTCAAAACCTTAACATAGTAAAATCTAAATTGCTTTTATAAAATCTTAAAAACTTAATTTTATCCAGAAAAAGAATCAAAAATTCTGTCCAGTTAAAGGTAGACAATTGTCTACCTTAATGAATTATTTTCTGGAAAAAGTTCAAATTTTAAGATTTTATAAAAGCAATTTAGATTTTATAGTGTTCCTTTCATTTTTTATTTCAAGAATTTGGTAAATCATGACCGAGTCAGATTCTCAGAACATAAAACTGCTAATATTAGATGGCTTCTTTCGATTAATACCTACAAAATTGGATTTGATTCGCGTCATCCAGTATTTTTCAATCAATCAAAGAAATTTTGTAAATCGCCAAAATCAAAAAGACAATTTGTTCAAAGGCGCTAATGACAGAAACATGGAAAATTAAACATCATACACTTGATTAAATAGATAAGTCTTTAACAGTTTCTTAAATGCATCAACAGTCCTTGCATCCTTGATGTAGTCAAGAAGTGGATTCCATTTCTTTGGACCATAACATGAAATAGATCGATCAGCAAAAGTGACTGCTTGAGTTCTTGGCACAAAGTATTTAGGAGATGATGTAGATGACCTAAGTTGTCTGCGCGGAACTTGGAGTAGGAATAAGTCCGAGATATATGATGGCGACTGATCATGGTAAGATTTGTACATAAGTGTGAGAATTTTAAAGATGATACGTTGTTCAATTGGAAGCCAATGAAGAGCAATTAGTTCTGGAGTGATGGAATCATGCTTCCTGCGCTGGACAATGACGCGAGCAGAAGTGCGTTGGACGTTCTGTAATCTGGTGAGAAGTGTTTTGTTAATACCTGCCAATAAGCTGTTGCAGTAGTCCAGTCTGGAAGTAACAAGTGTGTACACAACAAGCTTAGTTGCCTCTGAGTAAGCATTTTGCGAGCACGACTAATTTTAAGAAGGTGGTAATTTGCAGATCTGATAACATTTGTAACTTGTGCACTCATGGTCATACCAGAGTCGAACATAACTCTAAGATGTCAGATAGGATTTGTTTGCACTGGAACATTAACACCAGAAACAGTCACAGCTTTGCAGGCAGGTTAATCTTTGCTAGCTGAGCTCTGAATCCAATTACCATAACTTCCGTCTTGTCGGCATTTAGTTTCAGAAAATTGTTGGACATCCACAATTGTACTTTTGAAATACAATCTTCAAGTTTAGAAACAGCTAGGTTCACGCCAACGTCAGATTTTTCAGTCATATAGCTCATCAAATATTTTGCAGGTATCACTCTCAAGCCATTCAATATCATATCAAACTTATATATCAAACTGGTGGTGGTGGGGTCACCTCAAAAAAGTGTTTTCACGATAAACTTTTCAACTCATCGGCGTTTCGTGGTACGATCGTCAAATTTATGGATATGAAACGTCTTCAGATCCTCTACAATTGTTAGTTAATGAGAATGTTATCGGAGGTCATATAAGATCACCAGGGGTCCAATAAAATGGTAAATTTTTTTAATTTTGTCCGATTTCAACGATTAGGTGTCACATTTTTCGTCTTTGATAAGCAATCAAAAGTGTCATGGTGACCCTGTCGTCCAACCCTCCCTGGGGAGGGGTAAAGATCCTGGGGAGGGGTAAAGATCAAAAGAAACGTCAATTGAAGGTCAAATCAACAACTTTGTCCGATTTTAAAGATTTAAGATGTCAATTTGTTCGTCTTCGAACAGCGATCACACGTGTCCATTGTGACCACGTCGCCCAACCTTTCCCTGTGGGTCAAAGGTCAAGATAAAGGTCTATTTTGGAACTTGTCGAGATTTCAAAGGTTATGTTCGGTCCACCTTTCCATAGGGCTCAAAGGTCAAGATAAGGGTCAACTACGTCGGTATCTTGATCGCCAGTCGTTAGAACGTCTTGTACATGCATTTGTATCGTCATGGTTGGATGCTTGTAATGCATTATTGTACGGGTTACAAGAGAAAGACATATCAAAACGTCAAAGAGTGCAAAATTCTGCAGCTCGACTTGTTACAGGTTGTAAGAAACATGACCACATCCGACCTGTTCTCAGAGATCTTCACTGGCTCCCCGTGCAATAGCGGATCTGGTACAAAATTGCCTTGCTTACATTCAGGTCTTTGCATGGGATGGCTCCTGTTTATATCGCCGAATTGGTTGAGGAGTACAAGCCAAGAAGGTCCCTGAGATCGGCGTCTGAATTGAGGTTGTGCCTCCCACATATCACGACTTGAAAACCAAGTACTTACCTGGTAGAACCGTAAACACATATATCTCACTCCAACTTCCCTTGGTTGTTGTAGTTTCAACTTGAACCTATCCAATATACGTGATTGCATAAAGAAATATTAACATTAGTCTATTTCAATTTTAAAATATACCCAGCGAAAGAGTTGCATTTCCTCCAAGAAAATATAACATATGTGGACCGTCGACAGTTGTCGGCTCGTACATGTTGCTCCTTGTAGCATATCTGATGTATGCTATTTGTATACATCAAGGTGATTCCAAAGTAACGTTTGTGACCGAAAAATTGAAAAAAATCACTTTTAATTGGCCACAGAACCTAGCATAAACATTACATCAACGAGTTTGTTGTTGATAATGGTGCTCACTGGTGGGGTTAAGACATGTAGATGTTTGAAAATTAAATTAATTGCCAAAATCCTGAGTAAAGTTCATGTAACGTTCGGTAACGTTTGTGACGCACGGAAATGGTTTTTTGCTCCAAATGACTTCAAAGTACAAATTCTCTGAAGTGTCAACGATTTTTATTGCGCTTTACACCGATTATGGGTAACATATTTATAAATATTTCTTAAAAATTACAGAAAATTATATCGCCAGGATTTATTTTAATGCATTGTTTTGTGTTGTAACGTTTGGTAACGTTTGTGACATTTTGGTGTTACTTTTTGGTAACGTTTGTGACATTTTTGAAACAAAACATGTGCTCATTCATGCACGGATAGATAAACTTTACAATTTCTGATGGGACACTACTTCTCACGTACCAAGTAACAAATGTATGACTGAAAAAACATGTTTATATGGTCGAATAAAAAAGCTGATTTTTTGCTTGAAATCAAAAAATGTTTAGTTTTCACTGGAATGAGCCATCAGATATGCTACAATAAGCAACATGTAGGAGCCAACAACTGCATCATTTTGCCTCGGCGGGACACATATAGAATAATAATTAACAATAACAATCATAATAAATATTTATTACCTTTTCCCCATTTGTTCGTTTGGTCAATAATATATACATTTTAAGTTTTACTTTGGTTGCAATAGTTACTATAACATAATCATAATAATATACCACGTGAATCAAAACATATTGTGCACGGATTAAAGATGATCTTGACCTTGATTTAAGTACCAAATCATATTTTATTATTGTTTTAGTAAAGCAAATTTAATTTTCTTTCAAATGCAGAAAAAATAAAAATCGGCTGAAAAATGAGCTAGATATGACACATTTTATAAGTACACTTCTTTTTCCTTCATTCCAATTGGATTTATACACATTAAACTTGTGCTTATCAATGCCTATGATAATGTACAATTTCATGTCTTTGTCAACTCAGTGTTTGATGATTATTTAACTACGGGTCATGGTTTCAAGACTTTATAAATGTCATAACAAAACAGTTTGTTTGTTTGAGATTTCCAGAAGAAAAAAATGAAAAGTAAAACTATGATGCAGGCCTTATATTTCTGCCCATTTCATATGCTTTTGATTCATTTGACCATGTTGACCAAAATTATGTATTTTAAATACAAATTTGTGCAATACTTATTCGTGCAATTGACAGGACTACTTATTTATTATGTTGTGTACACATTGCTTTATTTACAATGCCAGTTCCACCATCATTTAAGTTACATATTAATAATGGCGACAAAACCCTCACTTTGCTTTCACCATAATGCCATAACCTATAATTTGATAATGCAATATCTTGCTTAAATGTGTAAATTCCATTGGAATGGAAGAAAAAGAGATGTACTTACAATTGGTCATATCTTAGTTACTTTTCAGCCGATTTCTATCATTTTTTCTGCATTTAAAAGTATATTAAATCTGCTTTACTGAAACAACAATATATTTATGATTTAGTGCTTAAATCAAGGTCAAGGTTATCTTTAATCCATGCGGTTTTTGTTTTTTGTTTTTTTTGATTCACGTGGTAATAATCATTTTATTTACTCACGGTAAAAACTTGTTCAATGCAACATGTAAAAAAAAACCAACAACAATCATTGGTCTTCCACAAGGCCGTGATATCATTAATATGACAATATAATTACACAATTTAAAATTGAGTGACTACAATAAAAACATACGATTAAGTCATTCAAATATACACAAGAACTTGCCATTTACAAGACATCTGCCAACATCTATTGCACATTTTTCAAAAACTCTGAATTTTGGCAGATAGAATTTAAATTTTCATAATAAAATTTTTAGAATGGGTCCCATTCAATTTGAAAATGCTTTGAAATGTTATCCAAAACTTGATTCAAAGCTAAGAGTGACTTAATTCAATTCCTTTACGGTAAAGTAAAGAAACATACATATCAAAGCGGATTACCTGAAAGTGATATTTAGAATTGATATCTAATCCATTGAAAGCGTGCATAGATACACCATCAATAGCTTTTATCTGGGTTAAAACAATTTCATCTTCGTCTGATTTCCAGTAACGAATATAGTAAAACAATATCTCGCTATTCTGAGGCGTTTCCCATTCGATGACGACGGAACCTGATTCAGGTCCAGCAGATATGTTTATGTCAGAAACACCGATAAAAGGTAAATCTTGTACTGCAAATAATTGAATACATCTGTTATTAATTCCTGAAAATGGTCAATCAGAATTTTGTTTTAGGTACACCTGCGAAATGATATAGAAGAAAAGGCTCTTCAATCACTATTGTGGTGATTAAAAAGACAATACACAAACATATAAATAAATATAAAGTTAATATTTATGAATATTTACTGAAGAGAATAAAAAACCTGTATATCTGTATTTCTTTTTATAAAAATACATGACAAATTATAAAAAAAAATAAAGACACAACCCTTATTGAGTAGAAAACAGGAGAGTCGAAAAGGCTTGTAAATTGTTTAAAAAGACAAAATACAGAGCACTACGCATTCAAACAATTCCACAGTCTGTGGTAAGCTGGCAGCTATTGATCTTTATCTTTACTTTTTGCACCCTCCCTCTTTGTTTTCTCTTTTCTTTCTTTTTCTTTCTTTCCTTTTTGTGCCCCTTTTTCTTTCAGTTATCGTTCCCTTTTTGTTTTTCCTTTTTGCGCCCCTCCCTCTTTCTTCTGTCTTTCTGTCTTTGCGCCTCTCTTTTTTCCCCTTTTATTTTTTCTTACATTTAGCACCCCCCTCTTTCTTTCCTTTTACCTTCTTTTCTTTCCCTTTGCGTCCCTCCCTCTTTCTTTTCTCATCACCTCTTTCTTCCTTTTCTTTCCTTTTCCGCTCCTCCCTCCCCATTTTTCTTCTCTTTTTTTCTTCTTCTCTCTTTTTGTTTTTTCTTTCTCTTTTTTTTTCTGTTTTCCCCTTTTCATATGGTAAAATACCATGTGTTAAGTCTCGTAATGCAATCACTCACTAACACACATTTCACTGCATCACTGCACACAATACCCAAGGACACCACGTAAATACATCGTCAGAAAGTGGTTGATATGAACATTCATAAAAACTGAATTCGCGGAAAAGCTATTTAATGAATGGGAAGAATGGAAGAAAGGTGGCTGGTCCATGATAGATCTGACTGAAATTTGCCGGTAAAAATCGGTATGAATAATATTTTATCGATGTAGAACCAATTTTTATCAAGGTACTCATTTTTGCTTGCGAGTCGGTTTATAAACAGCATTTTTGGGACCTTATGAGGAAAAAATTCGTACAGTGGTTTATGGGAAATGTGGCAATAGTGACATTATCTAATGTTTATACAAAAACTTCCCACTAAAATTTAGTGTCAATTTTTTTTTACAAATTGTGCATTTGCAAAGTATGTTACAAAATAACTTTCTAAATGCTGCTGGGGTAATGTGTGACCAGAGCGAGCCCTCATTAAGCCAAAATTGAGTTGAAATGCTAATTTCAGTTAATTCCTGTGTGCGGGAGGTAGTCCGAAGGTTGTGTTTTTCCAATTCGCTTAGAAATCATAGCTCAGGCATACTTAAATCGGGCATGTCTAAAAAGAATATATTATAGCCCATCTTAAAACAGTTTCTAAAAGCCTGTACATCATATGGTTTTAAAACGGCAGCAAGATGAAGAGATAAAAAACCTATTTTTTCCATATCTGCTCAGGAAAACTATTTTTAATCATGAAAAGAGAAATAGTTTCCACTGCATATGCAGGGACTCGAACCATGGATTATGGCGGGGATTAGTCATGCATTACGAAGCGAGGAATCTACCGCTGAGCTATCCAGGCAACATTGATATCGTTAACTGAAATCTAAAACATAAACATTAGAATGATGTATTTTTCTTTTGTTTACATACAAATTGCAATTTTTGTCTCGATAGAATGCTTATTTTGTAAGTAAAGTATGCGAATGTTTATATCAGACAAAATGTAGATAATGTAGATACTAAAAACATGCAATTCACAGCTCAAACGGGGCGATCTCAGAGTCGCAATTCACGTCCGTTTTTTTTTTCGGGCAAAACAACGCCGATTTGGTACGTACATTACAATTAAAAATTAGCGCCACATATAATACAAGATTATTTGTAATTCAATAAGAAGTATCAAGCTTACAATCTGTCAAAATTTGAATTTGAAATTATGAGGTTTCGGTGAAAAAGGGTCAACTTTTTCAAAGCAGTATATTGACGTCATTTTGACCTTGATAATAGACGTGAAATCACTAGTAAAGCTTCATGTATAAACTAGAGACTCTATATCATAGTTACGTTAAAATTGTGATATTCTGATAGGTGTTAGTAGGTAAAAACATGCAGTAAACATGACGTTCAACCGAGCAAGACGAAAAGGGGACTCTCCCCCTTAAGTAAGTTACATTCTGGACACACAGCTTCAGTAAACCCATATGGGCACAAGCAGCAATAGACGTGGCCATTGAGATCATTCCTACTTGCCGATGGGTGCCTACCCCCTCCCCTTAAGAAAGTTACATTCACTCGCCCGATTGACATTCGCTCACCCTACCAAGAAAACTTCGCTCCAACGGGAAGCGACATTCACTTCACAAATTTCACGACATTCGCTACACTTCAGATTGAATTGGAGCGAAAATCACTCTTAATATTCTTGGGTTTGTTTATTCAATAATCATAAACTTCAACATGCGCGAGCGACATTAGCTTTCATCGATTGAATCGATGTACGCTCAATAAGAGCGACCTTTACCCTCCGTTTTAGCGAATAAGTCAGAGCGAATATCAAGAGCGAATGTCACTCGGCCGAGCGAATGTCTTTGGACGCCAAACCTTAGGCTTTCGCCATGGAAACCCAAATTGATACTTGGTATACCAAGTAAGCTAAAGGAAGTTTATCTTCAACAGAGCTCCAGTAAACACCCATCTGGGAAAACACCGCGATAAACTTGAGACCATCTCTACATTCCGAGGTGTGTCTACCCCACCCCCACCCTAAGCAAGTTACATTACTTACATTCTTGACTCACAGCACCAGTAAACACATCTGGGTACACACAACGATAGACTTGGCCAATGAGATTATTTCTACATGCCGATGTGTCTACCCCCTCTCCCGTAATCAATGTTACATTACTTACCTTCCTGACACACAGAACCAGTAAACCCATCTGGACACGAACAACGATCGACTTGGCCATTGAGATCAGTCCTACAGGTACCATTTTTCAAGCATAGGTTGGTGAAACAAGCATCAACCACTAAACGAAGGGAGAAAATGATGTTATGAGATCAATTTCATGTTGTTTTAGTATGCTGATGATGTAAGGGATAATGAGGATTACTAATCGTTATTTCAGAGCAATTGGATCAGAATCCACAAACTATGTCGTATGTCCATGTCAACGTTCTAAAGATATCAACTTACCAACTTCACAGGCAGTCTGTTACCTTCCTAGCCAGTGTTTCCGAAGTGATGGCCATAAGGCTGATACAACTGGATTAACAATTAGGAAATTGACCCAACATATTTTATGAGAGACAAAAAAAAATGATGTCTTTTATTAAAACCCAGTTTAAAACTATCAGCAATGATTTTGCAACCTTTTTTTTCAATTTTGAAGAAGAGAAAAGGGAAAGGATAAGAGAGAGAAAAAAAAACTTAGGCTTTCGCCATGGAAACCCAACTTGATACTTGGTACCAGTAAACCCATCTGGGAAAACGCAGCTATAAACATGGCCCTTGAGATTATCTCTACATGTCAAGGTGTGTCTACCCCACCCAAAGCAAGTTGCATTACTTACATTCTTGACACACAGCACCATTAAACCCATCTTGGTACACGCAGCGATAGACGTGGCCATTGAAATCATTCCTACATACCGATGGATGCCTACCCCCTCCCCTTAATAAAGTTACATTCACCTTCAATCACCTTGTTTAGGTTTTCCGCCATGGAAACCCAACTTGATGCTTGGTATACCAAGTAAGCTAAAGGAAGTTTATCTTCAACAGAGCTCCAGTAAACCCATCTGGGAAAACACCGCGATAAATTTGAGATCATCTCTACATTCCGAGGTGTGTCTACCCCCACCCCAGGCAAGTTACATTACTTACATTCCTGACACACAGCACCAGTAAACCACATCTTGGTACAAACAACGATAGACTTGGCCAATGAGATTATTCCTACATACCGATGTGTCTACCCCCTCTCCCGTAATCAATGTTACATTACTTACCTTCCTGACACACAGCACCAGTAAACCCATCTGGACACAAACAACGATCGACTTGGCCATTGAGATCAGTCCTACAGGTACCATTATTCAAGCATGGGTTGGTGAAACAAACATCAACCACTAAATGAAGGAAGAAAATGATGTTATGAGATCAATTTCATGTTGTTTTAGTATGCTGATGATGTAAGGGATAATGAGGATTACTAATCGCTATTTCAGAGCAATTGGATCAGAATCCACAATGTCGTATGTCCAATATGGCTCAGTGGTCAAAAATGCAAAATATTGGTATTCGGTGAGCGAAATATGGCATTCGGTGAGCAAATTTGACATTCGGTGAGAGAAATTTTTTAAAAATCAGGGGTCTTCGGGTGAGAGCACATACAATTGCTAAAAAATAGGGGTCTTTGGGTGACAGCGACTGAGTGTTGAATAATGTTGGTGATCTTTGACAGAGGTAAGGGAAGCATATGATAATCTTGCTAAAGGCGCGTTTACATTGCGACGACATGCCCTCGACGTAGGGTAAGGTATTCCAAAAGCACAAAATCCTGGACGACAAGCGACGAGTAAAGATGAAAAAGCAAAGTTTATTGACGGGTAGTAATGACCCTCAGCGACACCACGGCAACAAGTGACGGGTGGGTGCTGAAAGAAACGCAGACTTACTAATAAATTAAAAAAACACTGTAAGCAACGTAGTGAGGCGGCAAATACTGACCTTGGCTGACGTAAAGGAACGAATGCTATCGACTGGTCACGGCAACAGTAACGTGACTTGGAAGTTTGTGCAGGTGGTACAATTATTCCTACTCACATCTCTGCAACACACTGATGTTGACAACGATTGCCAACGAAATTGTGACGACCTCTAAACTGCTACAACGGTCATGGAAACGTCAAAGAACTGAGGGTTGCGGTGGCAATTTCACATCGTATTCTATGTCATTGTTAGGTATAATGTGCATATTACAAGTATCTATTATACCTGCATGATTATTTGTACAAATCAAAAAACACGTTTGCATCAATTTTCAATTACGTTGTCGCACAAAGCAATGAAGTATGATATTTTGATGAAACCTATAGAAAATGAAAAAGATTTTGTTGTTGGTTTTATGAACAATTTCGATCTAATATTTGTTCTGATTTTTTTAAACCGGGTATAAATCATTCGTGGACACCTGTACTGCTAATTTGTATATCTGGGATTCATGAAAAAGTGAGTCACTTTTTTGTGTCGTCTCTAATAGTCATCCTCCTTTACATAACTTACCTTGGCAATTTGTTCCCGAGTAACCCACCGCACATAATCCCGACTGACACTCTCCAGTAACTCCATTGCAACTACCAGTCGCGCAATGACATGACTGGTCGCAGTTAGCTCCGAAAGAACCTGAAGGACAAGCTGAATATAAAAAGAAGTAATTTCTATAGAGAGTGATCAAAATCCTCTTGTACCTTCTTTTAAAGGAATAAAGTAACTAACCTATCAATTAACTAACTAACTATACTACTACATAACTATAACTAACTATATAACTAACTAACTCATAGTAACAAACACGCAAACTAACTAACCAAATAAACTAACTAACTAACTAAAAGTTTAAAGTTTTTCTAATAAATTAAATATTATACATATTAGAATTTAATGAAACGGTTGCTTTTGAGTTTTTACAAAGGAGAAAACAATTACACATCCTTCTTGGTAGATCAAGGGTTCATATAACATTGTACGATCGGAAGCAATCATGTTTAAAGCAACAAGAAATCGGACCATAGGCGGCGGACCCGGGGGGACGGGGGGACACGCCCGCCCCCCACCCCCCCCCCCCTAAATTTCACGAGGGGCGGACGGACCCCCTCAAAAAATATAGAAGAAAGAAAGAAAAGTTAAGGAAATTGAAATTTTCCCTTTGTTTTGATAATATAAACGTTAAAAATCAAAAAAAAAAAAATGCGCGCTTCGCGCGATTTTTCAGATATTAAAATTGGCAATTTTTGCGCAAATTTCAAGATTTTTATATAATTTTTAGCTGAAATTAGCCGATTGGAGATTTTTTTGCGCGCGCTACGCGCGCAATGCAAAAAAAATATCATGATTTTGCTCAAAAAAAATCCGTCCCCCCCAGAAAATGTTTACATTCCGCCGCCACTGAATCGGACAATCCGCTGACGTAACTAATTAGGCTAACAATATTCAGTATGAGAAAAAAAGAATGAACGATACATTCACCAAGCTTATAATATTTTCAAACTTACAGAATTGGCATCTTGGGCCAGTATATCCTGACATACAACTGCAACCAACTGGATCTGGCATACAGAACAGGCTACCGCCTATACAATTTATGTGATGTTCACAATCCCAGCCAACTGTTCCGGAAGGGCATGCTGAAAGTGATATTAACAAATTCAATCAGCCATGTGAGAAGAGTCGGATTTCAAAAAATTAATGTCTTTAGTAAACCTAAGTATAACCTTAATAGTCTGAGTACTTCGAAATTTGTCTTGCAAGGATCATTCACCGAGTTTCAAGCACTATCATTTTGAAAAAAATAAAAACCGAAAGATCGATGCTTTCTAACCCTAATCCAAGTCACATCCCACCATAGATAATAGAGCACATGGATGGTCAACACGATTAACCTTGATTAGCATTGAATATAATTTCTATAGAGCCGGTAAAATCCTTTTGAATCCATGTATGGGCGAAATCATACTCGGCCTTCAAACAAATTTTTTTCCTACAAAACATTCGGTCGTGACGTCACCAAATATTTGCCATCGAACTTAAAGTATGAACGGGTAGCAAACATTTGGTCCAATGTACAGGGTGTATCAAAAAGTTTACAGTGATTAAAGGGCATCCAATTCAAAAACTATGATACATTCTCTAAATTTGTTTTTAATTATAAGTAAAATAGACCATTATCTTTCCATTACAAAAAAAATTACTTATGTGCGACAACCAGAACGAAAATTTTGGTCAATTTTGTAAATTGTAAATAAAACCGGTTGCGCGAAGTCAATAAAAAAATGACGGATCCTTATGTTTTTCCCTTTTTACGAAGACTAGATAACTTTAACATTACCTGCATGTCCGATTAGGGCTCTGTTAACAAAGTGCGACACTTTTTGGCAATTAGTTTTAAACATTGATCAAAAGATGTCGACCAATTCGTGAATATCTTTGGCTGAAACCAATACTTATGGAAGAGACATTAGGACATCAAACCAAGTGATATTGGAAAATCATTACTGATGCCACGAAAGTTGTGAACTTAAGTATCTAAGGAAGTTGTTTTTTAATGTGTGGACAGTGAAATAGCATTGTTAATTAGTGATAAAAACTGGCAGACAATGGTCAAATATCCAAAGTTTATTCAAACTGTAATTACTAGGCAAAAATGGATAGGATTTGGCCTCCAAACGTCAGAAGTTACTTGTTTCGTCCTATTTGACCTTCTTCTTAGCTAAAAGATGTTACCCTCGGTCAAAATTGGAAGTGCGGAACCAGGCATTCTTTGCACAGTTGATTTTATTTACAATTTACAAAATTGACCATAATTTTCGTTTCGGTTGTCGTACGACTGTAATTATTTCTGTTATGGAAAGATAATGGTCTCTATTACTTATAATTAAAAACAAATTTAGAGAATGTAATATACTTTTTGAAATGGAGTCACTTTAATCACCGTAAACTTCTTTTTGATACACCCTGTATATGCCAATTCAATAGCATGTGCAATCTAGCGCGAAATTTTATTAGGTCTCAACTCGGTGTTGAAGCTATTTTGTTTGGATCCCTCAATTTGGATCTAAACGGCGTGAAATGCACGGACAAGGTAGAAGAAAATCCTACCTATAAATCGGCAAAATCCGTAAACGGGTTGCGTCAAAAAGGGAAAAAAACTTTATTTTTAGTCATTTTTTTGCCGTTAATGAGCGTCTTACACACGCGCACAGGGTCGCAAAATTACTAGCCGAGTGCGTGAGTAAACAAAACGCATCCAAGGACATTGCGCGATGCACGCAATAGCAACGACGCACGGTAAGCGGCAATGTCAGGTTTAAGGCTACGGGAAAAATAACATGGAGAACGGTGGACACGCAGTATTATGCACGATGGTACGGGATGATTCACGGGAGATGGCATTACGGGGAAAAATTGTGATCAGAAATGCAAGATGATACATGTATACAAAATAAGAACATCAGAAAAACTTTATACGGGAAAATACAACTTTTTTGTGTATTCACGTACGGGACGGGGGAGCCTGGTTAAGGTTACGGGACAATTAACTTAAAGAGAAAACGGAAAAAAACACTTGCAGGGTTATCACGATGATACAGGATGATTCACGGGAGCAGAGAGCTTCACGGGGAAAATATGTGATCAGAAATGCAAGATGATATACAGAATAAGAACATCAACAAAAAATATACTCGAAAATTAAACTTTTTGTGTATTCATGTACGGGACGAGGGAAACCTGGTTAAGGTTACGGATCGATCTGACAGATTGATTGATTTTCTATTGTTTGCTGATGACACCACTATTACTTACTCACACAGAGATCTTAAAAATAATATAGATACAGTAAACAATGAATTGAGTGAAGT
>JXSR01S009734.1:40366-52432 GCA_000969725.1 Ophiothrix spiculata
ACATTATTTACCCTTAAAACTGTACACAGTGATACACCAACTCAATTAAATTCATATGAAACCAAAAAATTAAAAATCCGTCATTTCGTATCAAAATGGCGGCTAGATGTCTAATATGTGTCAATTTTTTTCATGTTTTCCGAAAAATTTCTCGCCAAAAATTGAAAATCGGTTTTCCCAACGGAATTTTTCAATGAAATTTGGCTCATAATAGCAGATTACAAATACATTGCTGAAATAAAAATTTAAAAAAGTTGTTTCGTTTTGGTTTTAGGGACAAACAAAATTCGAACAGCGCCATCATTTTACCAGTTTATGCTAATTATCTCAAAAACGACACGACCGATTTGAATTGTTTTGCACCAAAACATGCGTAACCCCTACCTTGACAATAACATGAAACAGCTTTATTGGGTTATGTTGCGTTTTCGTGCTTCGCGCGAAAAACAAAATCGAGGGTCCATAATGTACACACACACTTATGCACTTAAGTGTTAAATTAAAATAAATGCGATTTGAAAATTTTGAATCACTTTTACATTAAAACACGTTATTTCAACACAACATTTTTAAGTTTCAATTTATGTCCAAAAAACAAATATCTCAAAAAAAAATGACAGCTTTTTTTTTTTTTTTTGAATCAGGGCAATATTTTTTCTTAGAAACAGTGCCTTGTGAGCCTAAATTACCACCAATAAATTTGCAAAAAACATAAATGTACATGTTTTACAAATTAAACTAAACATACATCGAGGAAAGCTCAGTGGTTAGCGCTGTGGACCTGCAATATGTGACCGTCCGGCTCAAAACAGCCATAAAGTCGGCCTTTGTTCATTTTCACGTTCTTACATATCTGCAAAGCCAGTGTCATAAGGTTTGAAATGATACCTCTATGAACTTTATCCGACATCCACAAGTCAAGTTGGGGTGTGTCAATTTTTTTCATGGTATTTTTTTATTGTATGTGGTACCAATGGACAGGTATCAGTCACATCTTTCCAATTCGAAATTCCTGTAGTTTAAATACAGACTGTCCATGCATGATTTATACCCGGTTTCAAAAAATCAGAAAAAATATTAAATCATAATTTTTCATAAAACCAACAATTTTTCTACAATAGTGGATAAGTCTTCTACATTTTCCACATATAAGTTTCATCAAAATATCATGCTTCATTGCTTTGTGCGATGAGGTTATTGAAAATCGACACAAATGTGGTTTTGTAAAAATAATCATGCAGGTATAGTACTTGTAATATGCACACCGTTACCAATTTGTAAAGTTAATGAAGACAACTTGACCAACTTCAGATCTTCTTTCCTTGCTTCCTTGCAATTTTCTATGATCTACTAAAAGCATTAACTTGCAGACTTCTGAATCTCTTCCTACTCAGAGTAGCGAGATAGTCTTAATCAGATTTGGAGCAGGACACTGGCGGGCAAGTTGAGGAATAACAATTCCATTGATTATGTCAACATACCACCATGCGTCGAGGTCTCCATCGACATAAACTGGTCCCAATATTGAGTTATTACCCATAATACCCATCAAAACCACTAACTTTCGGTTGTCATTAGAAATGGCAAATGTAAAGTTTCTAGGTGGGTTTCCCTTAAGTGCACACCATGGCTATAACATGACTTGTACCTTTCATTATGTAAAGCTGTTCAAGCGTAACCGGACCAAAATCGTTATTTATTTCTCCAGAACAAACTTCATATCCATCACAAGTCAGTCAATAATTGTATTTTACGTTTTAACTTTGGAAAACTAAAAGAAGGTTTTAGAATAGTTAGTTTTAATTAAAAGTTCAATAATTTCTCTGATTACAAATTGAAAAATATACCCTGTTTGGAAAAATCGCTATAACTTTTCACAGGAACATGCGATTTGAAAAATTCAAACATTCTTCAGAAACTTAAAGACTTCTCTAACTTTAAAATTAACAAGATTTGACTAAAACCTTACCAATTGATCCACAAATAAATCCGATATCCGGGTATAAATCATTCGTGGACAGTCTGTAGCTTCAAGTCTATGCTTAAAACACACTTGTATTCATATTAACTGTTTCTGTTGTTGTATGTTTTCATATATGAAAATATTTCTTGTTTTTGTATATTGTGTATGGCGCTTTGTAACTCACTGAAAAGGCGCCTAACAAATGTTGTTAGTATATAGTATATGTGAAAAATCAGCTTCAGTACGGATGGGCAAAAAGCAAAATTTTCTAAAAAATCGTAGGAATATCCGATTTTCATGCAGTTGATACATATTGTAGAACATCACTAGTAATTTACCTAAATATCAAGTTCGAAAGGAATGTCTGCTGTATAAATAACTAAAAAAGTAGGACAGAAACTGCAACCCCCCGGGGCACTCCCATATATTGGCACACGTCATGCTCTTGTCGATAGACCCCCCTTCTTTTGCTGCGCTCTCACCAATGACCTCCCTTTTCACTGAGCTGTCACCCAATGACCCCCTTTTATTTTGAAAGTCAACCTTTTTCATGGTGACTCTCATCCATTGCCCTGATTTTTCGAGAACCTACACCGAATGACCCCCTTTTTCGCTTAATTTGTAGATTTTTTGACAATTTTACGATTTCGTAAATGTCAAAATTAGTCTTATTTCATTCAAAAACTGACACCGAATGACCCTGTTTTTCGCTCTTTCTAAAAAATCGCTCGTAATGACCCAGTTTTTTACCCTCTACACCGAATGACACCCTATTTTTCAATTTATTTCTAACCTATTGCCCCTATGTTTCGAAAGCCGGTAGGAGCAGGTACGTCACTTTCATATTTGAGTGCTCCCCCGGGCTGTAACCCCAGTCCCTGATATTTTTTATTACACCCTCACTCCCGGGGGGGAGGGGGCTCTCAAATATGAAAGTGACGTACCTGCTCCTACCGGCTTTCGAAATGTAGGGGCAATAGGTGAGAAATACATTGAAAAATAGGGGGTCATTCGGTGTAGAGGGTTAAAAAACTGGGTCATTTCAAGCGATTTGTTGGCAAGAGCGAAAAACAGGGTCATTCGGATGTCAGTTTTTGAATAAAATAAGGCTAATTTTCGTAAAAAAAATCGAAAAAATCAACAAATTTTCGAAAAAAATGACAAATTTAGCGAAAAAAGGGGGTCATTCAGTGTAGATTCTCGAAAAATCAGGGTAATAGATATATAAGTCAATAATTGATTGAAGCAAACTAATTAGGTCAAATGCAGAGTTTAAATGGACAATTTTAAGTTTTTGCAAATACCGCATGTAAATTATGGTACTAGTAGTTGGACAAAAAATAGGTTAACAGAATATATTTTTAGAAAAATTCTCAAAATAGCAATATTTGAAATCTGCAATATTAGTAAGCTTTTAATCATGTGCTGTACGTGAATTTCAACACTAAATTTGTTTATTAAAGGAAACCGTTGAAATAGAATGATTAAAAATACGGGCAGTTCCGTGAGGCACATCACGGTAATGAGTGGACGTGGTCAAATCGGGTAAGTATAGGCCTGCTTGACGCCTCGCTCAGAACAAGAGAAAACGTCTCATTCATCATAGGCGCATGGCATTCCCTCAGTTTGACAGTTTGATTGAAATATATGAGAAGGAACAATATCATGATACGTTTTTGAATTGATGGAAATAAATGCTTTGAAAAAGAGCAATATATTTTTGAATTAATGAAAATAATAAGGTACTTCAAAAACGTCAAACATTTTGATAATAAAGAAGGGCAATATATATATTTGAATTACCGTATTAAATTGAAATATTATCACGTGTGATCAGCCTAATCATTTTAATAAACATACTTTTCACTTCTCTCTGGACTGCAATTAAAACATTATACAATTTAAAAGAAATGGAACGACTGATCATGATGAAATAAAGCATTTAATATTTCTTTGCACGAGTGTTTAATATTTATTTTTGAAATTATAAAAAAGACAGTCAGCTTTTAATATCAATGACAGGCAAGTAATCGAATATCATAGGAAATGTCAATTGATAAACTCGATTACATTTTACCATTTACCAATCCACCCCATCAATCTACTTCACACCTCTAATCTGTATCGATAAAACTGTCTCGCCTTAGTGGCATTGCCGATTGTAACATAATAGATATTTTAGGATCGATCTAATACATTTCTCGTAATGCTCGCTGTGACTACGCAATGTTTGAGTAAATATCATTGAATAATTTTGACCGACTAGAAAACTTTTACGGGGAATTTTTAATAGCTTTATGCAAGCTATTTGCGTAATCACTCTTCATATGTCGGGGACATGCCCGTAAACGAAAGGGAACCCCACCTTACCATAAAAAAGGTCCAGTAAATCCAGGCCTACAAACACACTTCCCAGTTTTGTCATCACAAATGCCACCATTATAACAAATATCACATAAACTGTCGCAAGATGGTGGACCCCATCGACCGGCGGGACATGCTGAAAATAATAAGCAGACATGTGCTAATAAATGAATCATAGTAATTTATATGAAGAGGTTTTTGCCAAATATATAGGGTGACTATGAATAAAGTGTAATTAATCAGGGAATTTATTTGACCAGTTACTTTTATTATTTTGCAAAAATGTCCCTGTAATAGATGCCCTATTTCATTATATAGCTTTCATTAAAAAAACTATTTTGATTTAATTCTAAAGTTGTACATGGTGTGCCAATAAAAATGCAAGATTGGAAAACACAAACATTTAGAATATAAGCAATTAAGCAGGCCTTTTTTCCTCATCAAATCATCAATGATATTAAAATAAAGCTTCCTCTTCATTAGCCCTTTGTTTTTGTTTTTAAACAACGATATGTTTAATTGAGTAGATTTTCGTATTATTCATAGGTTTAAGTTAATTAAATGGTATTTGTAAATATTTTATATTGTCAATTATTGGAATCTACATTTCACTGTCGAAACATGGTGACGAATCATGTGTCGATGTCGGTCGCTTGATTTTTGGAGTTTGTCGACAAGGACATTTTTACCAATACCAGTCCTATAACGATATAGTATCCGCAACTATAGAAACGTATTTCAAAACGTTTAAATGTTAAGGTTTATGTAGGCCACGTGCACTTGGCTTTGGCCGCACCAGTTTTCAGTCAGAAAAAATAAAGAATAAACACAATTTAATTTAGTGCGTTTTATTATATTCCTAGCATAAGTAACCACAATAAATATTATTGTAAAATTCATTTATAGTAACTTCGTACCACTTTTTCCCCCTTCCGACGTCCCTGATTGATACACCATTCTCGATGTAAGCAAGGTCATTGAGGTACGGATATAATGTATATACTCGCCTGAAGCATATATTAAAATGCAGTGGCGGCACCAAAATCTCATTGGGGCGGGGAAAGGGGGTGGGGGAAACCGAGGGGCAAGACACAATTTCTTGGGGCGATTTTTTATTTGGGGGGGGGGGGGGGGCAAATTTGCTTATGTTGACTAGAAAACGCCTAAAACGGGCTATAATAATAGTATTACGTTGTGAAATGCGCGCGAGGCGCGCAAAATCTGTAAAATTATATCAAAGTTATCAATACAAGAGGGGATTGCACAAAAAAGGTTATATTTTTATTTTTCTCGTAGGAGAATTGCAGGGGGTTGGGGACAAATCTTGCGACTTGGGTGCAAATGCCCCCTTGTCCACTCACCCCTTTGGCACTGCCTCTGCTAAAACGTTTAGAATCAAACTCACCTCTTACAATTAGTCTGATAAAAGAGACTAGGTAGTACAAACTCCCTTCACAACTGACAGCATAAACACCCTCATCTTCAACTGACACAGGGTTGAAAGACAAAGTTTTATTTGTACTGTCTTGAACCAATGTGGAACTTTCATCTGATGAATATGGTCTTTTCTCCCATCGGATGTTAGATATGCAATGCTCTCCTCTTGTAATGTCAACTGCTAAACTTGTAGATTCGCCAACATTTGTAGTTACTGTAAAGCGACCATTTGCTGGTTCTAAGGGAGCTGTATAGAAAAAAGGGGGAAACCATCTCAACCTACACACACGACGATGCTGGCTGTTTATCGGGGTATTTAACGTGTAATTATTATGACCAATACCTTGTCCCTTTCGTACGTCTAATTGAATTGCATTTTCCTCGTTTAAGGCTACAGTCCCTACCCTGTAAAAAAAGTTGTGTTAAAAAGGGAACATGCTTAAAGGTTGGGTTAAATTTTGCACAATATTGGTTTATTTTGTACACAATGTTGGGTAAAAGTGCACGTTTTGCCCGACATTGTGTCAAATTTTACCTGTTAACCATGTTCCCTTTTTAACACAACTTTTTTTAGAGTAAAACGTTTCGCTCGGCTGAATGTCATGTTTACTGCAAATTTTTACCTACTTACATCTCTCAAAACATTACAATTTTGGCGTACAAATTGAATAGAGTCTCTAATTTATACATGATACCAGTGATTTCACTTCCATTATCAAGTTCAAAAGGACGCCTAAAGACTATTTCGAAAAAGTTGACCCTCTTTCGCCGAAACTTCATAATTTCATGATGTTCGAACAATTCGACTAGTTTCAAATTTTGACAGATTGTAGGCTTGAAACTTCTTATTAAAATACAAACAATATTTTATAAACATGCTGAATTGATTTTAAATGATAATGTAACAGACCCGCGTTGTTTTGCCCGAAAATCCGGACGTGAATTACGACTCTGAGTTCGCCCTGTTTGAGCTGTGAATTGCCTGTATCTACATTGTCTACATTTTGTCTGATATACGTATTCGCATAATTTACTTACAAATTGAGCATTCCATTGAGGCAAATATTGCAATTTTTATGTAAACAAAAGAAAAATACGGCATTCTAATGTTTGAGTTTTAGAATTTAGTTCACGATCTCAAGGCTGCCATGATAGCTCATCGGTAGATCCCTCGCTTCGTAATGCATGACTAACCCTTGCCATAATCCACGGGTCAAGTCCCCGTAAAGGTAGTGGAAACTATTTATCTTTTCATGATTAAAAGATAGTTAGGATTCACATTGCCAATTTTACAGGTCTTACAGGAAAGACACATGGGTGATTCCAAAGTAACGTTTGTGACCGAAAAATTTGAAAATTTCACTTTTAAATGGCCACAGAGCCTAGCATAAACATTATATCAACGAGTTTGTTGTTGATAATGGTGCTCACTGGTGGAATCAAGACATGTAGGTGTTTAAAGATTAAAATAATTTCCAAAATACTGAATAAAAATCATGTAACGTTCGGTAACGTTTGTGACCTCGCACGGAAATGTTTTTTTGCTCCAAATTACTTCAAAGTAAAATTTCTCTGACATGTTAGCGAATTTTTTATTGCACTTTTCACAGATGATTGGTAACATATTTACAAATAGTTCATTAAAATGATAGGAAATTGTATCTTCAGGATTTCTTTAAATACAATGTTTTGTTTGGTAACGTCTGGTACATTTGTGACATTTTGATGTAACTTTTTGGTAACGTTTGTGACATTTTTGAATAAAAACATGGGTAGAAAAAACTCAAAATTTCTGATTAGAAAATACTTTTCACATACCGAGTAACAAACGTATGACTGAAAAAACTGCTCATATGGTCGAATAAAAAAGCTTATTTTTTGCTTAAAATCAAAAAAGGTTTAGTTTTCACTGGAATGAGCCACATGTTTCAAATTTCATTGATATGAGGCTTGATAGGTTATATAATACATTTTGCTAGTCAAGAGATAAATAGGTAAAACAATCGGTAGGTATATAAATGTGACCTCATGATTTTAAATGTTTAAAAGTGGCAATTTTGTTTAAAATGTAATAAAATGAAGATTATTGTATTCCTAACAGTAAAAAAAAAAGCATGTTTAACTGAAAAAACTCTTAAATATTTGTATCCATATATCCATGTTTTATTTGCATTAACCTCCTTGTGATTACAGGGATTCGAAGTCAGAACTATTCGACAGATCACGTCAAGAACAAAGCATCGCGAGCAAGTCCTTCTTATATTTAATGCCAGATCGAAAAATTAAATTGTTAATTAAAAGCTCATTTGCATAAGACCTTAGTTTTGTTGTATCACGGATATCCACCACTAATACAATCAAAACAATTGAATACGCCAGAATAAGAACATCCCAACTCAAATAGCTCCCTTCTGTTAAGTTATGAAAAATATAAATGCATATAAATCTCTGAAAATGCTTTCAAATCACTAGAAAGCATTTCCATGTCTTTATCCAAATCATAGTGTCACATATGACCTTGTAGTTGACTTTGTTAGACATTGTTAGCTAATTTTACTAGCATATAGTTGCAGAGGGGAGCTCATGGAGTTGGGATGTTCTTGTAATGGCTGTTTAAATATAGCAACTATTTACTATAACAGTTATCTAACAATGTCTAAACAAGTCAACTACAAGGTCAAATGTGACAATATGATTAGGATATTGACATGGAAATGCTTTTTAGTGATGTGAAAGCATGTTCAGAAATTTGCATGCAATTATATTTTATAAATATAATTAACAGAAGGGAGCTATTGGAGTTGGGATGTTCTTATTCTGGCGTATTCAATTCTTACTGCTAATTGATAAAATAGTAACAGGCACTCTCGTAGTCAGTCCTCTATTACTTGCTTCACAGTAGTAGACACCAAGAGCGTAGTGATCACTGCGAGCTGGTAAAATCGTCTCGGTGTAATGATCATCTACGTTGGTAATTGATGAAGACTCTTCTGGAAGAGTGAAAGAATTATCCCGTGCTCCTCTTGGCACGTGTCTACCCGTCAGAACGTTTGAAATAACTCCGGTGTCTGGGTTGCTTAAGAGACAGCTGAATTTGCTTTTTGTAGTTGTAGTGGCACCGTAGGGATCACATGTAAATGACATGAGATGTACTGTATCACCTGTAAGATACAAAGAATTTCGACGTGAGTAGAGGGATATTCAACGAACCTCATGGTTCCCGTGTATCTCTGTCAAAGTAATTTAAAGATTAAAAATATACAGGAGCGTACCGTTGTCAGTGGTGGCGGAAGGTGACAATTTAATATGATATTTGTAAAGCGCAAAACAAAATCGGTCAAATCGACTAATTTCAGCTAAAAATTTGAAATTTGCGCAAAAATGGCTGATCTTTACTAACAATTGACATAATATCTGAAAGTTTGCGCGCGAAGGGCGCAATTTGTTTTGATTTTTAATATTAAAATTATCAGAAAAAAGGGGAAATTTCAATTTCCTTTCCTTTCTTTCTTCTTCTTCTTTCTTTTTTGAGGGGAGGGGGGTCATCCCCACTCGTGAAATTTAGTGGGGGCATGCCCCCATCCCCCCCCCCCCGCTTCCGCCGCATGTGGCCGTTGTTGATTTGTGATGAACCTACAGTTGATATTCAAATTAGCGCATGACGCACGGTATAGCGTTCACGTATGTGCGTTTATGCAGTACGCAGATGACGGCGCACTGTTCACCGCCCGTCTAAAATGAACTACATGTAAAGTTCGGAACTTGGGTATCGTTGGCCAAACGAGTCATAACTACCTGAAATTTCAGCCACTGACAGTGCTTACAGATCTTATTTCTAAAAGATTAAATCTGATTGGATAGGAGAAATTAGTTTCTCGTAGGAGAAATTAATTTCTGGTTGAACGGTCATAGGTGTTTGAATTATCCATGCAGAAATTAACCAGTTTCTCCTAGGAGAAATTCGGGCCAAACGGAGAGCTTTCAATGACAGCACTACTTTTAGCTAAATTTCTCCTAGGAGAAATTCTAGCCAATGATAGCACTCCTTTTGATTGAATTTCTCCTGGGAGAAATTCATAATTCCAGCCGATGACAGATCACCTTTTGCTGAATTTCTCCAAGGAGAAATTCCAGCCAATGACAGCGCTCCTTTTGGTCCAAATTTCTCCTAGGAGAAATTTATTTTCTCCTCAGAGAAATTCCAGCCAATGGGGTTGAACGCAGGTTAAAATTACATGAAACGAACATGCTTACGAATTTGTTGAATTTTGAAAATATAAGTTTCTGACATACGTATCTATCATTGTTGATAACTTCAAAAATAATTATACTGCGATATTAAAATTTTGCAAACATCTAGCAGAGGTTAGTACCATCAAGTTTCCAAAGTATGAACTCTCTATAACTGTTAAGGTTTTTGCAAACAATTATTTTTCTACAAATAACCATTTTACGACAACTGGTATATCTGTAACTATTTTTATCGGCTGTCGGTCTAAATCTTATAGTGGAGTGCTACGGTGTATACACCCAACGGGCAGGGGCTCGTTCAACATTAAAATACTACAAAAAAATAGCCATCAAAACTACCTTGATAAACTATTTTAATAAATATCATAGCGTGATCAAACTTTCAAAAATATGTCTAATTAATTATATCTCAAAAACAAAGCTAAACTATCCTGCGATTTTATTACCACCCTTTTTGCCATTTTAAGAATTTGCCCAAATAAGGCGATTTTGGTACCCGTAAACTGTTGCCTCATTTGTATAACATACCGGTATTAAGTGTGTTTTAGATTTGCCGGGATTAAGTAATTATATGATCCAATGCTGTCAATAGTTTTTGTTTGATTTGCAATAACATTACTTCATTACAATCAATACTGTCAGCATACCTAAACACCGACACTGACAAGTGTAGACTCCCGATGACGTCCCCAAAATCGATCACTTTAATCTACCTTGGTAGCAAGTTGGTTTACAGTTACTGACTTTGCAGCACGGCGAAACATCTAATCAAAATAACCGCTAATGGCGTCGTACGTAATATATATGTAATTGGTACTTAATGCATGAGCAATCGAATCGATTATGACTTTGCAGATAATTCAACTGGGATTGGGTGGTTATACATGCAGGTATGCCTACACACTGCACAGCCAACATTAAGATACGAGAAATACGACTTAGTTTATTATTTTTTAATGCATAGAAAACCGGTGTGAAATGGTAGTCCGTCTTCCATAGACCATAACGGAGTAAAGCGTGAAACTAATGTTGCGTGAGAGTTGTTAGCCTATACTTTACTGTACAACCCGGACAATAAGAACGGGGGACTTACATTCCTGCTACACCGGCACAGACCGTCGTTTCAACGAAGTTCATGAATAATCATGAATTTGAGACACAAATTTAAAAAGGCCCAAAAACTCATTCAAATAGATCATAATTCAAACAATGTTGCATTTTGATAGATAAATGTTGTAAAAACATCCTGAAATCCAAAATAATTGAAATTTTGCGAAATATATGTGAACATTTATGTAATTTCGTCAGTGATTTTTTTCATTGAGTGACGTCAAATTTTGTCTTTGCGTTTTGCCAAAAATCTACGGTTCTGGACTTAATATATTAAAGCCATTTGGTCAATAGAAAGCGACATCACTTCTTTAACAGGTATGCTAAAATATTTTTGATAGTTTGATGTAAAACACCCATCACGTAATACAATTTGACGCTTGGTCCCATGAGGTCAAATAAGACGTTTAATTTCTGCGCAAAACACCATATAACCCTGGAAGCGAACCAAATAATCAACACAGCGGTCACGTAGTGTAGTGGTTAGGAAGCTTAGGACTACACTTTTGATGCGTAAAAGTCAAAGGTTCGAGTCCTACCGGCGCCTTTATGTATTTATTTTTGTTTTGAAACCAAAGTATTTTTTCCCCATCATATTAGATTGATATTCCTTCAATAAACTATTTTTACAAAATAATGTCTTTAGATACACATGATAAAATCATTTGCCAACAGCCCGTATGATATGCATAAGTGGATGCACATGTCCCAGTCACTCGCTCGGAGCTGCTACACATGGTATGGTAAATGACGTCAGATTTGCCTGATATAGCTCAAGACCTTCAAAAAGTGTGACTTGTCGTTTACGATGTTCGCTGTGTATATCGGGATAATGTGATGACCGATATCATGTCCCTTTCGAATGTTTAATTGTACTGAATTTTCCCTCGATTTATTTACTAATTTAAAAGTCTTACAGGAAAGATATATTTTTCAAATTT
>JXSR01S009735.1:34147-50103 GCA_000969725.1 Ophiothrix spiculata
GTTGATTTTTTAGACATAGCCTCATGACTAAATGCAAATTTTGCTATGGGCAACCATCTTGGATTTTGGGCTTTCTTGACCTTAAATGCTAAAATTGACACTGAATCAATCGTCTTCACTTAATCAGTCAGCATCAGTTTGGTAGACAAAGCCTTTTGGAGGTCAAGAGATGGTAGAACTACATGCTTAACCGTCCATTGCTATTCAGATTTTGTTTACTATGGGTGGCCATTATGAATTTGGGGCTTTCTTGACCTTCAATGATACAGTTAACACTGAGTCAGACATCTTCAATTAATCAGTAATCATCAATTTGGTAGGTAGACATAGCCTCATGGAGGTCTAGAGATGGTAGAACTACATGCTAAAATCCGTTCGAACCCCGCCAGTGCCAAAAGTTGAGTGTGCTTGAAATTCCCTAGGACAAGGAACTAACTGCTATTTGTCTCCTGGAAACCCGTACGAAACTCGGGGAGCTGACCCGGGCAGCGATGGTGCATATGTGGGCTGATCAAGGTTCAGCGCCCCTAGAGGTTGTCGCAGAACCTGAGATAATGCGTGGTGTGGAATGGAGCTTACTTGGGCCACAGTGGTCAGCGAACACCTGTAAAGTGTGCAGAGGACGAGTGGAATTACAAATCTTGGAGGCATAGCGCACTATAAATCCCCAGTATTTATTTATTTATTTATTTAATCCCTGTTGCTATGCAAGTTTTGGTTGCTATGGGCGGCAATCTTGGATTTTGGTTTTTCTTGACCTTCAGTGATAAAGTTAACACTCAATCAGTCATCTTCAATTAATCATTCATCATCAATTTGGTAGACAAAGCCTCTTGGATTTCAACAGATGGTAGAACTACATGCTAAACCGTCCGTTGCTATGCAAATTTTGGTTGCTATGGGTGGCCATCTTGGATTTTGGGCTTTCTCGACCTTTAGTGATAAAGTTATCATCTTCACTCAATCAGTCATCATTGATTCAGCAGACATATCCTTGTGGAGGTCAAGAGATGTAAGAACTTCATGTTAAATCCTCCGTTGCTATGCAAATTTTGGTTGCTATGGGCAGCCATCTTGGATTTTGGGTGATCCGAGCCTCCAATGACTACAAAACTATGCTTATTCAATCCGTCAGCATTGATTTAGTGGGTAAAGACACCTTTATTTCCCTCCTAGTGTCAATAGTTTTGAAGATACAGCCATTTTCCTATGTATTATGGTGGATTTTGGCGGCCATTTTGAATTTTGGCCATATTAAGAGTTTGCCCAAGTTTGGAATTTTCCACCTAATAAAATCTTGTAAAGATATGTATATGCTACCTAGTCCAACATTCAAAAATTCCTTACATTAAAATGTATACGGGTCTCTATGGCAGGTCCTGGACTATTAAGCAAAGACTAGGTCATCACTTTATGGAATTACTGTGCCAGTCTCCCAAAATGATAAACCAACGTCCAAACCAAGATATCGTTTTTTGCTTAACGTCTAGAAAGAAAAATAACTTTGTTTGACTAGGGTTAATGGAAATGCCTTATCAGTTATAAATAATTTCCATTTGAGAAAATCCTTTTGTATTTACACGAGAAAAAGCCCAAATAAAACGGCCAAGGTTTATCGCTTTTGTCGAAGACAATAGCTTATCCCATACTTTCATTGACAGGCCTCTTTTGTGCGGTAAGATATTTCTTTTGTCAATTAAAATTTGTAAACTATTTGTATACTAAATCCTTTGTCTTATAATGAGATAACTTGAGCAGGACTATTGTATCGGACGTTTAAAATATAACAGTAAACAATCCAATATGTTCTACCGATGTGGGGAAGCATATGATTAGAAAAGTATAGGGGGAAGGATCTAGGCATTCAAGGTAAACATATCGAATTCTAATTTTTCTTCCGAAAATCCACAAGTAAATGACACTACAAAACCATCATCCAGCACGGACTACAAGACTGCAGCAGCTACTTCATCTCATGCAGGCACAACCAAAGATGCAACTACAACTAGAGACAAGACAACAACCAAGTCCCCTGAACCAAGAACCTCCAAACCGACAGAAGGTAACTGATGCTACTTTCATACATATTGTCGTTTTGCAACTCTGTCGCTTGCTTCGTTTCACACTTTTGTAGCTTTGCAGTTTTGTCGTTTTGCAGATTTGCCGCTTCATATCGCTCTGAAAGTTGAATTCATTTCAACTCGAAAAAACTTGTCGTGCGACGAAATTTTGCCGATAGTCTCAACGACATGTATATAGTTTTGCCGCCACGACACCCGGAAGCGGTGGCAAAGCTATATCGCTGAGGCAACAACAACCGGAAGCGCAACGACAAAGTATATAAAAGCAGCATACGGGGGCAATCACATATGAAAATGACGTACGAGTGCCACCGAGCACCTTGGAAGTAGGGGTCAAAAATTGGGGGTTTTGGACAAAATTATTAAAAAGTAGGGTCTTTCCGGGTTCTAAATGGCCAAAAAAAATACATTAAATTAAGAAAAAGGTAGGTCTTTGAGTGACAAAGGTCAATTTAGTGATTAGAATTTTAAAAAAAAATATGGATACTTATTCACACTTCACTAAATTGCTGCAAATCAAGCATTGGTCTCAGGTGTTTGATTATCGCTGCTTCTGTATAATTTAATTAAGAGAAGTAGTCATTTATTGCGATGTAAATGTGATCATCATTGTCGTCAAGGCCATGATCATCTGTTCAAATGAACGGTTGATACGAGATAAAAAGTATTTCCAGTAAAAAAACCCTCTTATATAAAGCTGTCAGCACGGAATTTATATAATAACAATATTATTTGTCAAAAGTAGACCAAGGCAATTGTTTTCGTGACTAGAACTAGAATTTAGTTGAACAGGGGTTCTCTATACGAAAATATGAATTTATTGATCACCTAAACTGAAGTCGAAGATGAAGATTATTTTGTGTGTTTGTCAGTTATAACTATTTTGTCTTGTGTTTGTAAAACTGGTAATAATCAAAATTAATATTTTTTATTTTTTGAAACCTACACAAGATTAATGAGCTATATTAAGTTTTGGTTTCAGTTGCTTAAATATTTGTGTAATCTCCGTTTTAAAAATAATTTACAGGGTCTCACCAAACTTTGGATGAAGAAATTGATAATACACTGAAAAATCTTGCCAACTTAGATACGGAGACTCAGGTGAAGGAGATACAACAACTAACACAGGTATATTTGATAACAATATTTAAGTTAAAAATTGGGATACAAAACGATTTGAACGAATAATAGCCTCACATTCCGAAAATACAAAGCCACATATGTGTGACATTGCATAATAATTTTTATATATTTTTCATTCTCAAAACCTCAAGATAATTTTTTCTTGAGATTAAGATCTTTTATTTAGAGATTTTTCAATTATCTGGAGATGATACATCTGATCATAAATCATGAATTGGTCAGAAAAAGTGTAACATACCACTAAATGAGAAAAACATCACAATTTGAATATTTCTCAACACAGGATTAAATATACTGGGTGTATCAAAAAGATTAGTGCTCAGAATAAATAAATGTATACAAATACTTCCCGTTCATTTTGAAAATTGGCATTACCTGAGTTGGTAGTACATTTCTTTGTCTTTAATTTGCAAAAAGAATGAGAGCATTTTGTCATTTCGTTTCCAAGAACGGGATGAATCTGTAAAGGCACCAGGTTTGAAAACTCGCCACGGATTTGATTTGTTGCCTTTCCATTTCAATGAAGACATAAATCTATAACTCCGTCTGCAAGAGATTTTAATTTATATTTTCTACCTTAAAATATAATTTCACTTTCAAAATTATCAAAATCTAATGTTGAAAGCTCTGTTTGACTTTTCATTCCATGAAGAAAGAACTTAATGATTATCTTTTAAATGGAAATACTACTTGTCTTTATTTAAATAGAGATGTCTCTTTATAATTTTCTTTAACAAAATAAGTTCATGGCAGTAAATAATATGTATAAATGCCTATTAAAATAATTATAGATATCTATTTGCAATAATTCTGTGTGATGCCTATTGCATACTTCAGATTATCATTTAACGATAACTTTCTGATGTTTCAAATTGGCAAATCGTGCACTTATACGGAACTCGATTCAATTTGAAAATTGCCTAGCAGAAAACACTACACAACATTTATTCTACCCGTTTCCTAATAATTTGTGGCATTTGATGTAGTAGGAGAAACAATTTTACATCAAATGTCTTGGGCTGTTCCACTTGACTAATCACATGTAAACACTTATAATTTGAATATCTTGCTTTTTCATAAGCTATTTACTACCCGTGGCGAGTTTGTAAAAATACATCATTTCTTCTAACTGACGTAAACTCCGATTGCGCGCATCAATTTTCAAAATTCTTTTTTTGAATGGAAGCTATTGAATTGGTCTTTTTATATCCGTAAAAACAATTTTGCTAGCATTTATAGATTTTGTGTAAAAAAATCCCAAAGTTGAGTACTAATCATTTTGATACACCCTGTATATGTACATTTCAAGACCATAAAAGTATACATTTTTCAAAGCTCATAGTACAAGGACACCAAATATACAAATGATACCGACATTATACAGGATGTGTGAAAATTATACAGCGTGTAAACTGGAAAAAAGTGTGTTGATTTTACTCTCTTCATACACCTAAACTGCTACCAACATAAAACAAAACAGGTAATGGATTTATAATAATGAGACATTGGCTATCAATAAGAAAATAGAATTGTTTATTAAATGTCCATACGATGAAAAATAAAAGGTGGTTAAAATTATATACATTTCTAAAGGGTTGTGTGCCTGCATAAGATATTTGGTGATTTCTTTATATGTCTGCGCAATATGCTTGAGACACAAGTAACACTCAACTTTCTGCTTACTATGACCATTTTGCTGCTTTCTTAGTATACAGGGTGATCAAACATGCATGATCTCAATAATTAACCTGATGATCCAATAGACTTTGGTTTATTTGTTACTGTTTATCCGTGCAATAATGGTATTATGCATCAACAACAAATCAGTATTGATATTCATCAATGTTTTAACAATGTACGAAACTTGTCATAAAAATTTTAACTTTTGAACATTCTTGAAACTAGTTGTTGAAAAACCTTGATAATGAAAAGTTTATCCTCGTCAAACTATATTCAATACATCACCTACCATTAACTTTTTGGCATGGAGAGATATTTTAGTTTGTCAATAAAAAGTGTGCCAAAAATTTGTCTTCTAGTATTTCAACCTTAGGCGTGACGACTTCCGAAAGATTGGTTATTTTTCACAATTTTGTGTACAAGTCAATGGGCTTTTCCGCCACCGTTGACTCGGCTCACGTTTTTAACCATAGATCTCCTAATACTTGTTCAATTGTCTTGGGGAGTTTTTGCATTTGAAAGAAAATTAAATTGCCCACATTATGATACAAAACTTGTTGCAGTAGGTATTAAACCTCTTGAATAAAACTACACTGAACTACAAAAATACGAAGAGAGCGTTTTTATGTTACATCTCCCCCGTATTGGCATAACCAATTCAAGAATTCATCTCGAGATGAATTTATCTTATTTTGAGATGATAGAAATGTCTTTAAAATGAACAGATTATCTAAACATATTTTCATCTTGAAAGAATTTTAAGATTTCAAACATAATTGAATGATATCGAGATATTAAGATTTATAGATAATTCATATTCCGAGATAATTGAAGGATACTGCGATCTTCTTATCTTGAGATAAACATAAAGTTCGAGATATTTGAAAGATCTGGAGATAAAAGATCTCGAGATAATTTTATCTCAAAAATATTAAATGAATCGGGATAAATACAACTCGAGATAATTGAAAGATCTCGAGATAATTTTATCTCAAAATTATCAAAAGAATCAGGATAAATACAACTCGGGATGATTAAAAGATCTCGAAATAAAAGGTCTCAGATATCTCAAAATAAACGAACAATCTTCATTAAGAGACTCCATCAATGTTTGTTGCATTGGACCATTAGTATAATTTAGGTCCCATCCAAAATTTTAAAGTGAGGGTCAAGGGTTAGGGTTAGGGTACGGGTTAGAGTTAGAGTTAGGGTATATTAATGGTTTGGGTCGTTCCATGGTTAGTGAGTTAGACTAGTTAGGATCAGGTCATGGTTTAGTGAGTAAGGGTCGAGTCATAGTTAGACATTTATTACTTTTCAATAATTTTATTGTATGTATCATCAAGATTAACAACGCGTTTTTCTTACATATTCTTTCATCTTTCCTTCGCACCGATCAATATTATAAGACCATCATTGGTAAAGCTACAACCGAAGAGAACAAAGGAAATGGAACAGCTCAAACCGAGGTACTTGCACTTACTGCACATCATCAAAAACACGTTACATAGAATTCATACTAGGATTCTTGTCATTAATGGTGAACAAGGGTTCATAATTTTTTACTTATAGTCGTAAGTCATTAATAGGTCAGAAAAAGTGTAACATTGTTAATGAGGAAACTACCGTATAAACATGTTGTGAAAAACCTGGAAAATACAATGAGTCAATGCATATGATACACCTCTCCCATATTTGTATGACCAGTTTTTCAATCTTATGGGTAAAGGGGATTTTTTATTTTCCATTGCACACACTCGACCAGTTCAATGGAAAATAATAATAAAAATATAAATGCACTCCGTTATTTAGATCGCCCAATGCTTCATCGCCTGTATAATGTTCAAGCAACGTCTTCATTTTAATGAACGCTGTATAAGACCAGTATTTTAACCAGGTTGGTTTTCTATTCTTACTATTGTTGGATTTTTTACGAAACAAACATTGAAAAACTGAGTTAAAAAGGTTTCAATTGACAATGATAGAGCTGCATTTACCACTTTGAAGTATGTATACTTATCAAGATATAGGCCTTCGAAATGAAATACATCAAATGACAAAAATAAAACAAATAATGAATGTTTAATTTGTGTAACTGAAAGAATATTTCCATTCAATTTCATTCAAAAATGAAATGTTCCATTTAACTCGGCTTAAATGGAACATTAATTTTCATCTCATGAAAATATTCTTACCATTACTTATTCTTACTCATGATATTTATTATGTGTATGCGATTGCACAATGATACCGACACTGATTACACCAAATTTGCTGCTGAACACCAATTTTTTTGTATGACTATTTATGATAAATTGCACCGATGATAAATCCAACTGATGGTTCTATCGAGACCATGATTGATAATAGTTCTTGGCATTAGCTAAAATAGAGAACTGAAAATGCACACTAAAATATTGTATGCACACAAATGACATATGTTTGATATTTTAAGAAGTAGGTGAGCACAACCGTTCTACCTTAACTTTACGCTACGCACCGTTTGACGCATATAAACACCACTTCGATAAAACCGTGGCTCCAATTTGTTTTTTAATTTCTGCGTCCCAGATTTTATAGAGGACAGGTTGAAATTTAAATTTGCGGTGGTTGTCGATGCTCTTTATTATTTTTTTCAATTTAATTTTCAAGATTATTTTTATTTCATAAATAGACATCAATTTAATTTAAATTAACAATTCCTTCAAAAAACATTTCGGCCTTGCCGGGACTCGAACCCACATTAATTATTATTCTCTGGGACGAAATAACAACAGCGCTTCCGACTGCGCCACTGAGGCAGTTGCTATTCAAGGGTTTAGTAATTACTTTTATACGTACATTGATTTTGCGCACCGTTAAATCTTAGGTAATACTGCCATCACAAAAATCGGGAACGTTTTTGTTCGTTGAACCGTGGCGCCAGTTTAGAGCCACGGTTTTCGATGGTTTCTTTAATCATTCGTTTTTCTCGCATCAAAATTACATAAAGTAATGGAGCTGTAAAATGTCTGGAATGAAGTGTCAGGGGCCTGATTTTACTCCAAGCGCAGCACATAGATATAGGAGTTACATCTTGGCAGCATGATTGGCCCATTTGTGTTTTTTTCGGCAATACGCAACCTCACCATGATTGTTTTGTGCTATTAAAATGTGCAATGTTTCTGTTTACAGAATGAGTTGAATGAATTTGAAAATATTGCTAATCTTGTGAGCAAAATAGCAGCACATGTTCCTAAAGGAGAACGCATCGACATTGATGACTCGGAATCAGGAATAGGTGAGTAACTGGGGCAGTGGTGTATCGGGGGAGGGGTAGCACTGAGCGGAAGCCCCCCTGACGAAACCATCGCCCCCTCCCTTTTGCCTCAAAATGAAATTTGACTTTGTACATGGGTCTATGAAGAACTCCTATTTTTGCTTTGTTCTCGCCCCGTTAAAACATGTCTGTCTCCGTCTCGCCCCCCTCATTTCAAAAAATCTAGTTATGCCACTGAGGATTTGTCTACATGCATTTATCCAACGACTAATCAGACCTTAAAAGATAATAGTATAACAATTATGCAATTGGCTTGTCATTAGTCAATGTTCAAGCATTATTTTCATATTATTCAATTAAATCTTATAAAGGAGTAAGCTGGGAAAAAAAATAGCATAGCTCTTAATAATAATAATAATAATAACACAATTCTTATTAAGCGCAAACCACATCAGAAGACATCTCAATGCGCTGTACAATATTATTACGCTGTTATTAGGAAATCGTCACAACCATCTCACCTCAACTAGATCGCAATCTTATGATGCTGACCTATCAGAACTTAGATTGTAATATTCCCCTAACAGCTCCCCAATACGCTTGGGTCGACGAAGCAATCGAGATTAAATGTCTTGCCCAAGGACATAACCCGTTGGCCGTAGCGGGGCTCGAACTCGCGACCTCATGATTCGGACTCCTGCACTGTTCCACTAGACCACACGAGCCCTCTCTTAGAGTTTAAAGCATGCAGCCTTTGAAAACTACACAGGACAAAGACGGGCGCAAACAATCAAACAATACAGAAGAAATAAATTTGACATGCTTTATATTATCTTTTGTTCTTAACGGGGTGGTGTAGACACTTTAGCAAGAGGAACAGTTTGAGACCAGTTTGAACAAAATCGGATACTTTGGAAATTTTGGACTCCAATAGGCCCAGTTCCGTGACCTCTGATATGACCTTTCACATTTTTGGCTATAACTCCAGAACCATATTACAGACATATGTAAAAAGTACACTTTTTCTGCTTCCTTGTGATAAGAGGAACATGTTTGTGTGGTTTTGAACGAGATTTGACTTGTAACAATTTATGGATGTCATTTAAGCGGCCATCTTGGATTTCACAAAATGCTCAATGGTGCGGATTTTGCATCATTAAGTTCTGGAATCTATAGGTCTCAAAGATTAAGAATCAGCCAAGAACAATTGTGCAGACTTCATTTTGCACTTTTTCTTTTTTTCCCACAGACTATTATTGATTGTGATATATTGAAATGCAACTTGAAATCATCTTTTTATACTCACTTTAAATTTTCAGTTGGGTCTGTTGAGAACGTTCAAATAGAAGAAGGTCAAACGTCTGTGGAAATATCACTCAATACGTCTGAGGGAGTAAGAAGAGACCAGAGTCAGAAGTCTCTTCCGTCGATTGTTTTGCCAATCAACAGTCGTCTGAAAAAGAAAGGTTAGTTTATTTTCTTACTATCAAATTTGACCGTTCATGCTTGAAAACATGATAATAGTACAAATGATAATATGATAACATACTGAGAAGTAACTTTAAACAACCCTACAACACAATTTATCATTTTTTTTTCAATTTTCTACATGTAGTAATCGTACGATTTGTCATTGTTTAATCCCACGAAATCCCCCAAAGGCCCCATTCAAAAATAAAATAAAACTGCACCAAATGCTTATCGTTTAAACACCCATTACGCACCGTTTGACGCATATAAACACCACAAAATGTATAAGCGGATATTTTTGTGTGACATATATGCAATCTCAGCTAAATATTAACCTCAAATTTGACATCAAAACATTTACCATTGCTTTACTCGAACCGTTTGAAATTTCGATCTCACTTTTTATTTCTTACATGGGGTAGTAGTATGCACAATACACACTTAATGGTACAGCTCTACTCCCAATAAATGTACTGCCCAGAAAACAGCATAATAAAATGCGCAGGGAATTCAATTTCATTTCGTTCTGCAAGATAAAACAATTTAAAATGTATGGAAAATCAATAAGAAGCAAAGTAAAGTAGAACGTCTTTATTTTAAAAGATTCTTTTAACTAATGTGTATAAATAAAATATATCAAATTTCCCTTATAGATATTTGCTGGTCATAAATATACTTATCTTTATTTTTCACAGGAGCTAATCTTGATATGACAGTTGCAACCCTATTTTTTGAGAAAGATCCAGAGTCGATTGCATCCGAAGCACCCGTAAAACCTGATGAAGAGTAAGTCAATGCCTTGTAGCATATCTGACATTGCAGAGTTTTTTTCTTTATTCTTATTCTGCCGATTGGACGATTGGCTGAAATCACGTAATACCCTTCCTTGACCTATATTTGTTCTGCACTCTCATTTTTCTGATAATACCTTGTATACAACCAACGCATGTATCATCATTACATTTACATCTTTGTGACATATAAAGCAAAGAAACACCATTAAACGACAGAAATAAAAAGAAAATATTAATTTAAAATGTTGCAGACGCAAACATTTTTAGATCTCAAAATTTCCGATCGGTACGCAAAATTGACGATCCTTGGCATTTAAGATTGAACATGCGTCGTATAAGCCGCATGAACTTTTAACGGGACATATATCAACTTATAAGCCGCGGCTTAAATTCCGGAAATTACGGTACATACAGCATAGTTCATAAGCTACACGTCTGTGTAACCCTCAACAAGCACGCATGTAATATTTGATTCATGCTCTTCTATTCATAGCGGTTCCTTTTAAGGTTAAGTTTTTGTGTTTTTTTCTCTCTGTAGTTTTGTCTACCTTAATGTATGAAACTTTCAGTATTATATATCAAATATAATCTATTCTTATTTTGTAAACTGGGTGCCTCCGCCCACACGCCTTACGTTTATGGAGGCATCCATGTCTCTCATCATCATCATCATCCTTCGACTTCCGTCGAGATCCATGACACATATTTTTTCCAACTATCTTTATCACACATTGCACTTCCAAGCTCATTGAAGTTCAAGCCAGTATCTCTACATATGGTATCAGGGTACGTTAATGGTCTACAGCCTCTGTTTGGACATGGCAGTCTCCAAAGAAGAACTGATATGATTTGGTCCTTTGCTCGAAAGCAGTGACCAGCAAACTGGGCTCTCCTCTGTGCCACGGTTGTCGAGATGGGGGGGGGGGGTATATCACCATAGATCAGATGCTTGGTTGGATATTGTTTCCGGGACATATTTTGGACGCGCATCAGTAGCCTGGTGTAGGTGCAATCTAAGCGGTCTTGAAGCTCCTTCTTCATAGTCCATGTTTCTGTCTCTCATATCTTAGTGTGTATCGTCTTATATTATTATACACAATTACACAATGTATTTATCGTATTGACCAATATGTATTTTCTTGTGTATGGTGAGATGAAACAAATAAATGAAATGGAATGAAAATATATTTAACATATGATACTTACTCCTTATAAATTTAAAGAACCTCTATATTAATATACAATAAGTTTGGTGTGTAATGTTTTGAGGCACGTTTATGCAACACACTGAAGAAAAGTGTTTAGTATGACGAGGGCTACTGTCACACGCGAATATCGTGACTGGGTTATTTAATGTTCACTGCAAGCTGAATCTTTGCTGCAAGACTTCTCCTACTTAACAACAAATGACGCACTATAAAATTTATTGCATACATAAAGAGTAGAATCTATAGACTATACATCACCCTTGACTCTTGATTTCACTCATAGAATCCTCCTTAGTATAGCAAGATCAGTATGTTAAAAATAAATGTTAATCACGGCAATGTCTTTTTGGTCTGAAAGTTTCTATTTTTTGTGTAGTTCAAATATTTGGGCGGGGTGGGGTTGTATAGTTTGTATGTAATAGGAAGGTAGTCGTATACTTTTTGAGAGGTATTACATGTTTCTCCTACCCTTGTGGAAATTATGAACGGTCACCAATGCTTTGATATTTTCCTCAGAAATATTATTGGAAGTCAAGGAGGAGCACCAAGTACATATAGTATTGGGAGTGGTCTGCTGAGTATTCAAGTTCAAGTAGATGGATCTGAGGAATCTGTTACGCCAGAGTTCACCTTACCTGTGCAGGTAAGATATCTGTAACCTCGGGGAGGGGGCAATATAAAAATAGATTCTAGGATAAGGCTAAAACTCCGACAGGAGCATTTTTTGGCATTCGGTGAAATATAATAGTGTGTGGGGTCAATGTTAAAAAAATGGTCATTCGGTGAGAGCATGATTTTGGACATGGAAGCCGGGCAACTGTGAAAAATATGGGTTCTAGGTGTGACAGTGATGCTAAAAATGTGTTGTCTGTTAAGGCTTACACACGTTTCACCTGCCAAATGACCAATAATTGATACTTGTGGGTTCAATATGTCAAGGGTAATATTTAGTGGCGGACATTTTGGATTTGGTTCTAAAATCCAGCCAATTTTACGAAAAAAATTATTCTTTAAACACTACTTCAGTTTCAAGAATAGATGTGTGCATTATTATGTTTTGACATCATTTGCAGGAAAATGCATTGGCTCCTGATTTTTGAATTAACATTCCATTGTTAATTGTTGGGTTCTAGATATGTTTCATACAAGCCTTTGCATCGGGGCATGAGATTAGAATTCCTGATTTCTTTTCTCACGAAGTAAGGGCTAAGAGTAAATTGTACAATTGTGTTGGGAGTCTAAGAGTAAATTGTACAATTGTGTTGGGAGTGGCCATCTTTCTCTTTTTCTTGCTATCTTTTCTATTTTCGGCATCTTTTCAAAGATGCATTGGCCAGCATGCATAGATTAGCCATTTCTGGCTATCCAAGTTGGTACTTTTGTATGAGCTTGGAAGAGACCATGAGTTCATCATGGATCTAATGGCATGTGTCCGTTACTGACCAACTGAGGTAAATAAACAAACAAACAAACACATATTCAATATCTTGCATATTTCCCTGATTTAATGGTATTTACCACGACACAATTTGGTATATTTTGAAAGCAATTGCGCAAAGGTATCAGTACAGTGGCGTTGGGGGAACTTTTTCCCGGTAGAATTTTCCTATTTTGTAGACCAAAAACAAATTACAGTCGATATTGAAAACTTACATTTAAAAAGAAATAAAGCTCATTGGTCCCAAATTACAACTTCCCGCTAGATTTTCAATTTTACTCTTCTCTTTCTTCTTCATTTACTCTTCTCTTTTACCACTTCAACACATATAAGAATTAAAAATAATATTGTTTATATACTGTATTAATAAATTTATTCTTATTTTACCTTGTCTTTATCTTGTATTCGGCAAAATGTCCCGCTGACAAACTTCAGGCGGGGCAGTCTGCCCCATTTTTCCCTATCTGTTACTCCACTAAAAGGTGTGTTTTAAGGACGATCGCGGTGGTAAGTTCCTACCGACAGAAATTTTATATAATAACAGTTGTACACAATACAGCCTATTGTGATAATCTAAGCGCAATAAAAGAAATATATCATGTGCATTGACACTTTGTTTACTTTCTTATTCGTAAGAAAAACAATTTGGAAAATAAGCAAGAAGTACCAGTCTGTGTTTTCTGGGATCCCGACGAAGGGTGAGTAACATTGAGAGGCTTTTACCACTTCAATACATAAGAATTAAAAAAAAAAAATGGATATTTCACATAGATCGACACTGCAACCGTAACAAGTATAGCCCGAAATATTGTTATAAAATATAATATCAAAAAATAGAAGCCGATCTAAAACCAATGCTTTACCATATGTTGCGTTTACTTCTCATGAATAATTCTATAAGAAAATCTAAAAATACTTTGTTATAGAATTATTAATTATTAATATATTCTAATTTCAGATATTTTTCACAGGAAGGAGTTACAACTGTGGAAGGCGATGACGAGAATGTCAAGTGTCAGTCTAATCATACCACAAGCTTCGCCGTCTTGATGCAAACTTCGGAAATAAAGGTACAATGAAAATTCAATCCATTTTTCGATGCAGCATTGAGCAAATATCTGATGTTGTGTCCTCTAATGTATGTTTATTGTAAGAACATCAAATTTGGCAGCTCATGCATGTAGAAGTGTCATCAAGTATTTGATGACAAATTAATATTCTCATCATTAAACCCCAGTGGCGTAAGTTTGGTAGCGGGTGCCCGTATGCAGGTTTTGAAAGGTACCCTATAAATATAAAGGCGCTTGCGCAAACGGGTTTCATGCGTGGGCCCCGAGTGAGTGCCGATTGGGTTCCTTTTTCTTATTAGGGCACTACATTTGAAAATGAAAGGTGATTGTTGCACCAAAGTTATTTTTTTGGTTCACAAACAAAATATATATCTGAGTCATTGCTTCTATTGACTCTTTAATTTGGCCATAATACATGTTAGTATTTATCAGACAAAAGTAAGTCTTTTTTTGAAACTTGAACATGCACAAAGCTGTAAGTGTCAGGACAGGGTGATCATACACATAGTACATAAAGTCAATGATAATATGTTCACCAATAATAATAATAAAATAACTAGAATTCAGCGAACTATATATTTAGGTCATGTTGAGCAAATATAACACTCATCTGATCAAATTGTACTGATAATGAGATCGTATAGACATAAGGCGATCACATAGAACTATACTATTCGGATAAACGGTGCACGATTTTACTTCGCACGCATAAAGATTCAATCGAACACGTGAATTTGATGCTACCGGGTCACACTGGCTCGCCGATTGAATCTGTATGTGTCTGTATCAAATTGTACTGATAATGAGATCGTATAGACATAAGGCGATCACATAGAACTATACTATTCGGATAAACGGTGCACGATTTTACTTCGCACGCATACAGATTCAATCGAACACGTGAATTTGATGCTACCGGGTCACATAAGCCCTAATACGGCATTATTCGAAAAAAAAAGAAAAAAGGAAAACGTATAACTGGCTCGCCGATTGAATCTGTATGTGTCTGTATAACATATAGTCATCGAATAGCGTGTAACGAATACCGTATACCGTATACTTCAATGTGATCGCAGCCTAAATGACATATTTTCGCCGCTTAGGAATTTCGGCACTCAGAACGAGGCTAAGAAGTGCATGAATCAGTTACGATGCATCAGTTCCTCGTTCTGCTCCCCAGCAGCGGAAATATGCTAATTAGAGGAATTATTGATATAACACAATTTTTTTTCATTGATTACTGAAGATATCCGATAGAAACTTGGAGATTTTGGATGCAATGACGACTATTTTGACGCCCTTTTCTATTATCGGACTGGGTTTGACCATGCTGGTTTTGCATATAACTAAGTAAGTTTAAGCTTCAGTGAACTTTCATCCGTATTTTACATTTGCTTTTGAAAGTCTGTATCCCTGTGTATCACTTAAAGTGAAAATGGAAAAACGTCTTTGCCAAGAAGTACCATAACTAACCTGACGTTTCTAATAGTTTCATAGAGGTTATCTAAATAGATTTCATGCTATATACAGCTATTATTTACTACGTTCTCATTTTTTTAGCATTGGATCATTTTAAGATGACCTTATAGTTTTCAAAATAGCAATGTCTGTATTGATTGTTTTTAGTTTGTTGTTTTCAAATGGATCGTAATACGACCATATTTAAAAACAATGTTTTATTTCTTTTCTTTTTCCGAAGACTTCGGAAATTGGGTCGAAACAAAATCCACTTCAATCTATCATTTTCTCTATTCTTTGGACAACTGTTATTCCTAACTGTCGTAGACCTGCACTCTGATAATGTAAGTATTGC